>CM019153.1:20988218-21282779 GCA_009733165.1 Naja naja | reverse complement strand
GGGCAATTCCTATTGTAGTTCAATGGCTTTGTCCTGGTTTGGATGAGCCCTTGAGTAAGAGCTGTTTGCTTATGAATAGAGCTACCTAGACACTTGGCTTCTTTCAATAAGCTCTTTATCTTTAAGTGCTGACATCTGAGAGCTATTATGAAGGTGGGGGCTGCTTTCCAAGAGATGTTTCTCTCCCATTTCTCATCCAGGGAAATATAATATCCTGCCGTTTTAATATTTCTCAATGTTTCATTTTCTAGGAGAGGGTGATGCTAACTTTCTACATCAGTTAATGATTATCATTTTACTTGCAAAAATATATAAAATTTATTTTCCTCAGTAACCCACAGGTTACCTCATAATATGGCCAAGTTTTGTCTCCTTTATACATATGCATAAAACATCCTTGCTAAGGATATAGCTTTAGATGAAGGTTTACTTGCAACTACCTTCTAATAAACATGGATTTTTAGGTCAGGGCAAGAATGTTTTCAATTTGTAATCCTCCCATATATCTGTGCTCCCTTTCATCCTTTTTTGTTTAAAATGAAATAAATATGTCAAAGAAACACACATCTGTTTGACTGGTAGCTCTAAAAGTAGACTAGAAACACATATTGCCTGAGAAAATTACAATAGTTAAAAAAATCTTACCTGATTATCAGTGTTACATACAAGAATTGCTACTAACGTAAAGCAAATAAAAGTATTTTAAAAAGTATTTTGAAGTCTTATTGGTACTTTTTATGCAGTTCAGCAATATAAACCAAAATATTAATATACTAGAAACAGCTGCTGCATATCACTTTCTGAACAATTTCATATCTGAAAGGTGGAGTGATTACATCCATATGGACAGATGTATTTTAAAAGAGTGATTTAAAGAGAGTGAACAAGGGAAGAAAAAACATGATTACCCACAGAGATACAAGTTCAAAAAACCCCACCAAGAGCAGAAAGCAATTCAAAGGCTTCATTTAAATGCTTCAAAGTTAGCAAAGTTATACTTTTCTGGGTGAAGTTTGAGAAACTTTTCATTGCGGGAATAGTTTTGAAAGATAGGGAACAGTAATAACATGAAGGATTGATATCCCAGGATAATGACTGTAATACCTAGATAAGTTAAGCTATACATCCAGTGGTGGGATTCAATTAATTTGATTATCCCAAAGGTGCCTTCAGAGCTGAAGAAGCTTCTTGGATAAAAGCAAAATGTCTTCAAAGAAAAACCAGAAAGTCCAGTTGTGTCTTGAAAAAGCACTTTTGGGAGAAGTTGCCATGGAGATCCTCATGGGACAAACCTACATATGCTTGCTTCCAAGTTTCTAACACATGCAATATTTATTCCACTTTTATTATTTTTATAAATAACTCAAGAACGAATGCTTCTTAGTAAGTTTTAGCTGCTTGCCAGAAGAAGCCAAAAGTCACCAATGTGCTCTAACTAATTTGGCATCACACTGAAAGCAATTACAGAAATATACTCCTAGGAGTGTGGCCAAGCTTCCAACCAGCTATGCCAATTTTACTGAAACGCATTAAAGCTTGTGATTACTAAAAGTAAGTCCAGTCAATGAGAATTCTTCAGCTTTATACTAAGCCTGCTACCTGAGAAAGCAAGTTGAAATAATAGTTACCATTAATGATATTTTAAAACAGTTTTAAAACCAGGACAGGGAAAGGAGGACGAGAAGGGTGATTGATGTGTACATTGATGCAAATCACTTTCTGGTTTGCTTCTAGGATGTGGACATCAATGTATGAACACTTCTTGCGTTCAGTTACCATGACTGTATTGTGTTCAGCTAAGCAGGGACTAGTAACACAGAGTGAGATGAACAGTGCAGAAAGAATATCTGAATGCATTTAATGACAACATCCCACAAGAAAATAGTTACCTGCATATTATTTGTTCAACAAGCAATAAAAGATGGAAAGAAATTAACATAATGTGAGAGACCTGTCATGTCTGGACATTTGACTGACTAGTGTTTTGTCTGGTATTATTTCTACTTCAAACAGAATAGGTGTGTGTTTCCAGAGAGCCTGAAAGGATATGTATCTGTGTCAAAAAAAAAAGTCAAGTTACTAATTGCCATGGCACAACTGAAGCTCTGCCCTTTTATGAGCATTGTATACATAATGCATACGAAAGGTTGTGGTACAATTTTGACTATACCAACCCTACTAAGTTCCCTGCTGCTTTCTTCCCCAACTTATTAATTTAAATTTTTCTTCCAAAAAAGATGGAGAAACCAACTGGACAGGAAGATGTGTTTTCAATTTCTTATGAAGGCATAGTTTCAGCTTTATCCAGGCCTACAAACAAATCACATTTTATTCAAAACATCCTTTAGCTTTTTAATGTTGTTTTGAAGCTCTGAACCAGACTTCCCAAACCTCATACATTGCTAATGTGTTGCTACAGGTTGTCCTACAGTGAAATTACACTGATATTAATGCCCTTCCCATGATCTTTGCAGCAACTATAAATATTGCTTTCTATTTCCATCTAACCTTGAAACATCCAAACTCATTTTATCTATTGGGTCAATTTGTTCAGCATTCCCACCCTCCCATACTTATAGTTTTAATCTATTTATACTTTTATCCTTCTGGATATTATATTTTAAAATCAAATTGAACAAAATGTTCATAGTGAAACCAAGAGGCACTATGGCCTTAGTTTTGGCAACTAGGAGCCTCAGTGTGACAAAGGAATTGATTGCCATTTCCTTAGGAATGTTTTTGTCACTTGATATACCACAAAATTGTTTTTTAACAGTATGGTCAAAATTATTTAACACAGCTTTGCTTGTACTTGTTGATTACCTAAAATGGAGCCAGAATAGAGCTGGTGCTTCCATCCTTGATTCCTTTATCCCAAAATATTTTTATGGACAGATCCAGAGATTGGAAATTGAGGGCATTGCATTAAAGTGGTTCTCTTCTCTTTCCTTTATAGCTAGTTTCAATCATGCTGAAAAATGTGTGTGTCGCTCTTGAGACTCCTCCCTTGAAGGGTACACAGGATACAATGGTCTCTCCATTCCTTTCCAACATCTATATCAAGGCTGTCAAACTCCTGTCCCAAGGTCCAAATGTATCACATGCTGGCCACTTCCATGGCCGTTTTAGTGAAGGGGAAAAGTCCTGATACATCACATGATGCTGCTGCGATGATGTGACTTTGACATCCCTGATCTATAAGAAACCACTAGGTTAGGTCATTTGCTGGTTTGGAGACCAGTATCATTTTATGCTGATAATATCCAATCATACTTTTTGATTTGAGGTTGGCCATAAAAGGCTGTCAACATCCTGTTTTCCTGCCTGAAGGCCGTAGGCCTGGATGAGTAGAAATTGACTCTGACTGTTGCTACCCAGACTGCATGCCTGTGGCTGTTTGGAGACGGCATTTTCCATTTTATTTCTGGATTATTTTTACATTTTGCCAATCAGGCATGAAGAGCAACTTAGGAGGAGGCTTTTTCTTAGATTCAAAGTGCTTGCTAAATATCAGCCAACTTTGCACTAGCACACTCTATCTGATATATGCTGGTGTGTCCTTTCCAGGATCGCTGATGGCCTTATCTCTCATGGTCTGTCTGTTGCAAATGGCTGTAGCTTGGGATGACCTTGAAGACTAATTGGAAGCCTCAGCTGCTCCTGAATGCCGAGGTGTGAGTACCTGTGGCTTGCCATGCATGCCTGTGATGATCCGAGTGTAATACAAACGTAACAAAACCCAAAACGTAAATAAATGTACTTTAATGCCTCCAACTTGGCCCCACTGTTCAATAATTCTCAGTTGGAGATAAAACATACTCAAAAATAGTCTTCAAAAGAAAGTAGTAAGCCCGAACTTATGAGCAGATAAAGGTGAAATAAAACCAAAAACCACATGGACCAGGATAAGTAATTACCAAATTCAAGGAGATAACAAGGCAAGTCTGTTGGAAGGATGCCAACCAAGATAACTTCAGCTCAAAATAAAACACATCTCTCTTATATACTAGTCTCCCCAGCTGCAGCCAATGAGGAGGATCATGGCCGCTTCCTCTCATGTAAGCCAAGCTGTTTCTTCTCCATTTCTCTCTTGCATGTCCTAGGATGCAGAGAGGATGGGCCTGGTTCTTCCTCTGACTGTCCAGCCAGCCTCTGCCCTTCCCCAGCCTCCTCCACACTCTTCGAAGCCACACCTCCACTCCCTGCCGGCTGTTCCTACACACCCTCAGAGTCCAACTCTACTAGGGCATGACAATGCCTTTTGTGAGGCATTCAAAAGCTACTCTGTTTGCCAGTGTGCTTCTTAGTACAGTTCAACATGCTCATTATTACTTAAACTCCTTCATGGAATAGGATCCAGTTATTTGATTGATTATTTGTCTCACTTTCCCTTGAATGAACAGGATCTTATTTAACAGATCTAGGAAGTGCACTTTCTCTGCAGTGGCACCTGCCCTTTGGAATGAAATGCCCCCCTCCTGAGAGTTCTGGATGGCCTTGGAAAAAGGCCTTGGGTGGATGAGACTCCCTTGTCTATAATACTTTATGCTTTGATTAATTGTTTAGCTTGTTATCTTGTAATTATCTTGTAATTTTTTCTGGTCTAATTTATTGTAGTTCATTGTTTTTATATTGTTCTTCATTCTGTGAGGCACCCAGAACTGGTTGGAGTGAGAAGGCATCACAATCAAATCCATCCATCCATTCATCCATCTATCCATCCATCTGAAGCATTCTTCAATGTTGGTTTGATTTATTCTTCACTGTACTTTTAAAGCATATATTAACCTTTTTGGAAGAACAAAGTAGGATTTTAGCTAGATTGTCAAACAGCAAACATGAAACAACAGAGGACAACAAGCTAAAAAGCGTAATAAATATAATGGAAACAGAAGGTGAAGGAAAGAGTAATGAAATCTCCATTTTCTTGATAAAAAAATTATGCCATTGACTGCACTGTTCTTGCCAAGAAATCAAACAGCAAACATGAAACAACAGAGGACAACAAGCTAAAAGTAATAAATATAATGGAAACAGAAGGTGAAGGAAAGAGTAATGAAATCTCCATTTCTTGATAAAAAAATTATGCACTGTTCTGCCAAGAAATTCTCATCTCTTCCATGGAAAGCTTTTAGTTTAATTAAATCTATTGATTTTTCAGTATTTAATGTGATTGACTATGATTAAAATTTATTAGTAGGCATTTTTTCATTCTAAATGTTATACTTAGACTTCCATTCCTTAAAACCATTTAGAAAAGATGACCTTAGCATCAGCTTCTTTATCTTTATTTACTAAATTAGTTGCACTAAAATATTTTAGGGATGCTTTCAATATATATATATCTTAAAAGAGGAATTGGGAGTTTACTTTTATTTCTCATTTTCTCTATTCAGTATAATATTACAACTGAACGAATACTATGGAACCGATTTATGGCACCATTAAGGATATGCCAAAAATATTTTGTTTACTTGGTTCTAATCTTGTTTTGTTTGCTTTATTTCTTTTAATATATCTCTATATCATGTTGGTAAGTGAAAATTATGAATCTCATGCAGTTTTGTTTATAGTCTTTTTAAAGTAATGATTGCATACTTAGAATATATTCAGATAGTAAATAGTGAACAATTATACATCCAAATTTATTAAGGCAATGCCTTAATAAATTAGTTTGTTAATTGTCTTTATTCTAATTTATGAGATAGTTGTTTCTCTATAATCAAACAGATTGCAAAATTGTATTTCCAAAATGCAGTTGAATCATTAACACAGTGTTAAAATCAATATGAATCCAATGTCCTTCTTGTCCCTTCATATCAGAAAGTATTATGTTAATACAAGCTACAATCCAGTATGTCAGCTATGTCCTTATCCTGGTGTAGTATAAGCCTTTTGGATGAGAAGTCCAGTTGCCTTTGAAAAAGCACCTTTGGGACCACCATGACCTGGATGACTGAGAATCTCCATAGACATATATCACAAACTGTTTAGCTCATGTTGAACTGTATAGAAAAGTGAAACATCAAAACAAGAAATGCTTTATGACATTTTGTATGTCACTAACTGCTTTATGATAATGGTTATGTCATAAAATGTTTTATAACATTTGTCAAATTTTAATTCCATGGAAGTCAAGTGTCCCAGACTTTGAACATATTTTGCCTATTAGCCAAAGTATCTTGATCCAAAATGGTTTGTGCTGTGGTGGACCATTTTTCTCAGTGAAAAGTTACAGGCACCACAACTTTAGTAGTATATGGATACACTTTTTTTTCATAGCCAAGACAAATTTTGGCTCTCAACCATCGGTTGAGAGAGAGACATTTTATTTGGATCAGCAGGAGCAGAGTGGAAACATACTGTTGCTGCTTGCATGTAGCCTTCAATGTGCTAAGAAAATGGGGAAGGGATATTAAATATGATAAACAAGCTAGTTGTTACACTTCTCTTGTTCCTTCTGATGCTACGTTCTTCTGCATTTCCTCTGGAAGATAAATGAATTACAATAGTTTCCCAGCTCTGCATGTGCTGCTGGAGGAACTCAACATTAAGATGTGATATTACAGTCAGCAAGAATAGCAAGATAATAAAATCTCATTAGGCTCCTACAGCTTTCCAAAACACTTTCTTGAAAGATATCAGTTTGTGCAATGATTCACTTTCCCCTCAGCACATGACCTCAAGGCTGGTTCTTGTAAAATGCATAATATATAGAAATGGCTAGAAATGGAAGAAATAGCATGACAGTTTCTCATTAGTAAGAAGAGATTTGGTTTTGAAATCCAGGAGTGGTAAAAAAAACCCGAGTGATTAAAATAAACATTCATACAACCAGATGTCCTTCATCTAGTCATGATGCTTTTCTTAGAGTGAGATGACAAGCCATTTACTATAGGGGCAGCTGGCAGCCCTGTGAAGAAAAAAAAAAAAAGAGAACTTTGCAGTAAAGAAGGGTCTTTGGCTAAAGAAGTAAGGAGGATGAATGATTCACCCTTTGCTCATCAATTCCTGATGAAAACCTCCACAGCCCCATTTATTAGGACAGACCTTTCAAGAAAGTACTCCCATCATTTCTTTGACTAAAGATTATGCTATTAGGATTATGAGTCCTGGCCCAGTACAGGGCAGGATGTGGGTGAGTTGGAGGGTAGCTAGGTGGAGTTGATTTCTTTGAGACAGGTTGGAAACTCTTTATGGGAATACACTGAGGAATGACAGCTAAGGCAGGCATATCCCAATAAACAAATTGTTATCTTCCTTTGGTAGATCTTGTCTTCTGCATTAGCTTTCATGAGGAGAATAGCATGGATTTTAGTAGCATTAAAATGAAAGGATTTCCTTGTCTGATGTTCAAATGGTTGGCAGAGTTGCCTACAGTGTGACTTATCAATGTGCATGCTGATGACTCTCTTGAGAGTCCTATTTTTGGAGATAGGTGATGACAGATGAAAAGCCTTTATATGTGAGTGTGCATACTTCTTTTGCCTGGCAATTTGTGCTTTAGTTGGAGTTTATGACTGCATCACCTTTAGAGTTCCATTACATCTACTTTAAATGTGCTTAGTTCTACTGTAAAACGTCATCAATATTTCTACTACTAGCTGGGAAAAATAGTTTACTGGGGTCTGGCAAGAGCTCTTCCATTAGGACTCGGAGCACCTACAGCCAATACTTCCTCTTTGGGGTTTCAACCAACCTCAGCATATGTTTTTAACTACTGCATGAGAAAAAAAAATTCACTAAGGTCAAAAGGCCACAATGTTAATTCCATGTGCCAATGTAGCATGTTAAACAGAATAATAAATGTAAATCCCTCAACTCCACATATTTTTTAAAAACACTGCTTGTTATCTAGCAAAAGGATTGGAAAGTCAAAGAAAAATGTTCTACTATATTGGGCAAATTTACTATATACTATTTCATATATCCCGAAGCTGAGCTCTAAACTTTGACTGTACCTAAAGTAAGTTAACAGCCTATCAAAGGGCTTTCAAACTAGTAGCATTGTAGTAAACTGGAAATACATGCTGTTCCCAGTTTGTCATTAACCTTCGCTGTTACAGGAACAATGTCTTACTTTTCAATATTCTTATTAATGAATTTGAACACATTATTGTTATTGTTGTTATATGTTGTTGCTAAGTCATGTCTGACTTTTTGTGACCTCCATGGACCACAGCATGCCAGGATCTCCACTGTCTCCTGAGTTTTCCCAAATCCATGTTTGTTGCATCATGACACCATCTAACCATCTCATCCTCTGCTGCCCCTTCTCCTTTTGCCTTTCCCAATATCAGGGTCTTTCCCAATGAGTCCTCTCTTCTCATTTAGTGGTCAAAGTATTTGATCTTCGGTATCTGTCCTTCCAAACAACAGTCAAGATTGATTTCCTTGCTATCTTAATTATTAATTTAGATATACAGAAGAAGGAAATAAAGTATCTACCTAAGCCATTTACGAATGGCTGCCTAGTCTATTGATGTAAATGTTAAAAATATAAAATATTCCAGTTTTTTTGTTGCTTTCAGCCAGTGACAATGTTTAAATGCATATATTCAAATAACATTAAAATTATATTTAATGCATATCAACATGTCTCTCATATTTTATTAAATATTAGTAAATATAAATTTTGAAATGAAATGTCAAGTTTTCAACATGCATTTTATTAAGGTATTGAATTATTATCAATATGCATTTATTTTCCTATAGATGTATAATACACTATAAATGCCTAATATTTAATATGCTGTGTGCTGTTAAAATTCAACAGTGTCAGCATGTCTTAATATTTCTTTTGCTCATCTCCAATCTATTGTCCTTCCTGCCATTGTAGATAGGATCTAATACAACATTTTTTAGAGGTGGAGTGGCTATTCCTGTCACTTATCTTAAAACTGATTGAAGGAAATCAGAAATTTGTAAATATTCAATCCTTATTTAAAATTAATAGTCCAAATCCAGTTTTGTATGGTCAATTGAAGCATTGGTTCCTTTCCTCCTGGTCCTATCATTCTGCTTTGTCTCGAACCAACGTTGTGATTTTATTTGTTTGTTTGTTTTTACCACCTGGTTGGAATCTGGATTCTTGCTAAGGGTCCTGCCCCTGCATCTCCCAAGATGCAGTAAGTCGTACTGGATGAGTTCCATGGTATGCAAATTACAGACATATGGTCTTCCCTATAAGAATATTAAAAGGGGTTATGTTCTGGCAATTAAAGTCATTAAACCATGTATTATGAAGAGATTAATTTAGGCAGAGTTCCCAAACTGCTGCTAGGCCAGTGCCTAAGATAGCTTTTAAATCCTGCCTCTTTTTAAATCCTTACTTAACAGAAAGAAGAAAATTTACCCTGGCAGTGCTAGGGGAGTTATAAAACAATAACCTATGCACAATGATTGTGCCCGTGGGAAGTAGAAACAGCTGAGCTACTGTAAACTACTATAAGTGCACAATAGTGCCTACCATCCCTGTCCTATTGTCTCCAATTATCAGTTCCTATTTCTTCTATTTAAACTTATGTTTATTCTTATTTCTATTGTATTGTAAGCTTTTGACAAAATAAATATAAATAAATAAATAAATAAATAAATAAATAAATAAAAAATACTTACTTGCCAATATCTTCGCCATATACAAAGTGCCTCTATCAGACTACTGCTTAGTAGACTTCCCAGGTTGTCCCAGGTATCTATAGGCATCTTTCCTATTGTCTGACAAAAGCTACATCATATACATATAATGTAGCCAAAATTTGTATGCCATCGTGCCAATCCAGGAAGATGTCAGTTCCTATTCTATATCCTCAACAGATCCTTAACAAGTCCTCTGGTGAGACTACAGGTAGTCCTTGACTTATGACCACAATTGAGCTCAACATTTCTGTTGCTAAGTGACACATTTGTTAAGTGAGTCTTGCCTCATTTTATGACCTGTCTTGCCAGAGTTGTTAAGTGAATCATTGCACTGTTAAGTTAGTAGCACAGTTGTTAAGTGAATCTGGCTTCCCCATTGATTTTGCTTGCCAGAAGGTTGGAAAAGTTGATCACATAACCCCAAGACCCTGTAACCATCATAAATATTGTTATGTATGCAGGTTTGAACTCATTGGTTAAGTTTGAATTGTTCTTGTAAAGTGTTGGAAATGATTGGTTTAGAAAGTGGAAAACCCTGCACTCTGATTGGCTGGCAACTGCGGCTGCTGGCTATAAGTAGCAGCCGCAGCCCAGCCAAAGTCAGGTTCGTTCTGAGCTGTAGTCACTAATAAACTAAGAGCTTGAAGCACTCCGCGTCTGTCTCTTCATGCAAACTTAACACTGGCGAAGGTGGGATTCCCCTGAAGAAGACGGCAACACAGAACAGAAGAAGAGCGAGATGGCTGCACTGAACACCGCCCAGCCCCGTTCGATCCGACGGCAGAAGACTGGGAGTTGTATGCAGATCGTTTCCAAATGTATCTGGAGGGAAATGATCTTGCCGCCATTTCCGAGCAGCGGAAGAGGACGGTCTTCCTTATGTACTGCGGTCTGGCAGTTTTCAAGATGGTGAAGGCCCTTGCGGGAGCAGCAGACGTGAAGGTAATGGCTTGGCCTGATCTGGAAAGGCTGTTAAGAGCCCATTACGCGCCACAAGTATCGTGCCTCATTAAGATACACGAGTTTTACCGTCGCGATCAGGGGGAAACCGAAAGCATAAATGACTTGGCAAGTTTAAGAGACATTGGGGGTGCATGCGAATTCAACAGTTTAGAGGAGGCCATGCGTGATCGTTTCGTTTTAGGCCTTAAAGACAAGGTGCTGCAGAGCAAGTTATTAATGAAATCTAAGATCACGCTGAAAGAAGCAATAGAAGAAGCCTCTTCAGCAGAAGCTACCAAGTCCTCAGCAGCAGCCATGAAGAAGATTAACAAGGCCACAAGCCATCCTGATGTGGAAAAGTCCACAACAACTCATTGTGAGCAAATAGATTCTGAGTCAGACTGTAGTGAGGTGGAGGAAGGAATTTACAGACTCAGAATGGAGCGGAAAAAGAAAGACCTGGGAAGAAAGAGGCAAGATTTCTACTGCAGAGGTTGTGGGGAAGCCACCCCGCACTGAATGCAAGTTTTTAGACACCATTTGCCTCCGTTGTGATAAAAGAGGACACCTAGCAAGAGTCTGCAAATCATCCAGAACTCCACCCAACAGAAGGAAGTTTGCTGCAAGCAAAGACAAAGAATTCAAGCCTAACAACCTCAGTGAGAAAGCGCAGCACAGAAGCAAATGGGAAGAATGAAACTCATCAAACAGTAACTATTGGTCATTCTTCCCTTTAAAACAGAAGAGTGCATGTCAAGGTACTTATTGAAGGAAGGCCTTGCCAAATGGAAGTGGACTCAGGCTCATACCTATCTATGGTGTCATGGGACACTATTCACAGACTACTTCCTAACATCCAGAAGAATCACTTCAAGAAGCAAGCACTGACTCTTAAAGACTACCAAGGGAACAAGATTCCAGTAGTTGGAACAAGAGAATTCAACATGAAGTTCAAGGGCCACACCAAACGCCTACCACTGACCATCGTGGACAAGGACCGGCTAAGTTGCATATCCAGTTCCAGTAGTGCATCATTTATTACATTCCCTTGGAGGGGGCACAGTTTTGCCAAGTGGACCTGGCACAGGCATATCAACAGTTAACAGTTGATGATCCCACTGGCATTGTCTTCCAAATGCAAAGGTTGCAATTTAGCGTAGCACCTGGCATCCAAAGCCTTATGGAAAGAATGTTATGCCAGGGTTGCCCTATTTTGATGACGTTTTAATTTCTGCTGAAAATGACACTCAGTTACAAGAGACTCAGAGAAGTCTTGATCAGATTCAAAAAGCGGGTTAAAAGTCAAAGAAGAAAAATGCACACTTAGAACAAATAAAGTTGAATTCTTGGGTTACATGATCGATAAACATGGCATCCACCCCACAGAGGCCAAAGTTCAGGCAATCAAAGAAGCCCCCAGGCCAAAATGCAAAACAGATTTACAAGCATTCTTGGGACTCATTAAATTCTATCATATGTTTCTACCTCAGAAGGCAACTATTGCAGAACCCCTCCATAGGTTGCTAGACAAGAAATCTACATGGGTCTGGGGCAGGAAGGAACAAGCTGCATTTAACAATGTTAAGAGACAAATCACATCTGATTCTGTACTGATACAGTTCTCTGAGAACTTGCCTGTTGTTCTGACTTGTGATGCCTCCCCTTTTGGAGTAGGGGGCTGTTGAGCCACATGCTTCCCAGCAGGAGGGAAGTTCCTATTGCATTTTACTCTCGCACCTTGACTAAAGCAGAGAGGAACTACAGCCAATTGGACAAGGAAGCCTTGGCAATTGTAGCAGCTGTCAAGAAATTCCATGAGTATTTATATGGGAGAACATTTACTGTTGTCACAGATCACAAGCCTCTTTTAGGCATTGTGGCAGGGGACAAACCAACGCCCACGATCCTGTCACCAAGAATGCTGAGATGGACCGAATTTCTTGGTGCTTATTCATACAAACTGATCCACAGACCTGGTAAAGACATTGGGCATGCAGATGCTTTGAGTCGCTGCCCACTTCCTTCACACATTGAGGACCCTGTTCCTGAGACTCACACCTTTTTTCTAGAAACTGTTGCCAAGCTTCCAGTACATGCTGCTGAAATTGCCAGAGAGACTGCCAAAGACACTTTATTGGCTCCTGTTATAGGCTGGATTAAGAAAGGTTGGCCACTTCAAGATCTACCTCAACTTGCCCAACCTTTTAAATCCAAGCAAACTGAATTATCTGTATTAAGAGGATGTATTTTGTGGGGTAACAGGGTGGTTATTCCTGAAAAACTACAAAAGGAGGTTTGGGAAATGTTACATGAGGGTCATCCGGGAATTGTCAGAATGAAGGGATTGGCCAGGAGTTATGTATGGTGGCCAGGTATTGAGAAAATGCTTGAAAACTGGGTTGCATCTTGTCCCAACTGTCAGGTAGTCAGGCCTGCCCCACCTCTCGCCCCCACACAGGAATGGGAATGTCCTAGGGGCCCGTGGTCTAGGATTCACATTGATTTTGCTGGCCCTACCAGAGGGCACACCTTCCTTATTATAGTAGATGCATATTCCAAATGGCTAAAGGTTATCCCTATGGCATCCACCACAACTGAAGCTGTCATCAAACAGCTTAAAAAGCTTTTTGTAACTCATGGGTTACCTGATGTGCTTGTTTCTGACAATGGTCCTCAATTTACATCCAACCTTTTTGGATCATATCTAGCACAGCAGGGTATCAGACATGCCCTGACAGCCCCTGGGCATCTTCGGCTAACGGCCGGGCTGAACGTATGGTACGATTTACCAAGGAAAAACTTCAGCAATTGGGTCCAGGGGACATCACTGAGAAAGTTGAAAAACTACTCAGTGTCCAGCATATCACTCCCAACCCCTCAACTAATTTAACCCCAGCTGAATTGTTGATGGGTAGGAAACTCAGGTCTCCCCTTGACCTCCTTCATCCCATTTATGCACCCAACGCACCACTAGATTCCACTAGCAAAATTTGCACATTCACTGTGGGTGATTCTGTTTATGCTAAGAACCTTATGGGTGAACCATTATGGATTCCTGCAGAGATAACCCAAATCACAGGCCCCAGGTCTTACAGGGTACAAACGGAGGATGGTGTCCCCTGGAGCAGGCACATTGATCAGTTAAGATCCAGATTGCCTCAGGAGCATCGCCTTTGCTCCTCTCTGGTTCCCGTACCTACTGCCTCTTCTAGGGGAAGGGAGGATTATGAGAGTAATCAGCAAGCAAGAATCAACCCCATGTGTAACGAGCTAACACGACAGGAACCATCCCAAAACCTGTCACAATACCAACAACCATTTTCACAAATGGAAGATTGCACATCACTACCTGATTTAGGTGCTGACATTGGGTTGGAGATGGATTGGGAGGAGAGACCAGGTTGTAGTAACCAAACAGGTTCTACCATTACTAGAAGTCCAAGTAAGGAAATGTCAGCAGACACATTTCCTCTCTCACAAGGTGAGAACCTTAAAACATCTGAACCACGTAGGTCTCAACATACACGTAAGAGCCCCACCTATTTAAAAGAATACATTAGATAGATTGGGGTTTGAGTATGGACTGAACCTAGTGGGGAGAGGTGTTATGTATGCAGGTTTGAAATCATTGGTTAAGTTTGAATTGTTCTTGTAAAGTGTTGGAAATGATTGGTTTAGAAAGTGTGGGAAAACCCTGCACTCTGATTGGCTGTCAGCTGCGGCTGCCGGCTATAAGTAGCAGCCGCAGCAAAGCCAGTCGGGTCCATTCTGAGCTGTAGTCACTAATAAACTAAAGAGCTTGAAGCACTCCGCGTCTGTCTCTTTATGCAAACTTAACAAATATGAATCAGTTGCCAAGCATCTGCATTTTGATCATGTGATCATGGGGATGCTGCAATGGTCATAACTCACTTTTTTCAGTGCTGTTGTAAATTCGAACTGTCACTAAATGAACTTTATAAGTCAAGCACTACCTGTATTCTTGCAACTGATGGTTCATGGCATTGAGACTACTTTCTCTATTGTCAGTGTTTACTCAATAGACAATTTTATAACTTCTGAGATTTTGGAAGTGATATAAAAAGTCAGAATAATAGCTGCAATAGAATATAAAAATTAATTCAGATTTAAACTGAGACTTCATTTCATTGCTTTTCCTTATTAAAAGATGTAAAGATAAATGTTTTGGGGAAACCCTTCTGGATTAAAGGACCGATGTCAGACGATGACAGAACTTTTTCAAATCTAGGAAAGAAATATATCAAAATCTCAAGTTCTTTATGTACAGCTAAGAGACTGGTCTATGACCATAATAAAGATTTGATTTGATTATATATAGCCTTACAATTTGAAATGTTTAATTCATTAAAAAACAATGCCATACTTGCTACTTCTGTCTCCATAGGATGTGTGTAAATATGTACATGCATACATTAGGAAAGTAACAGAGATCTCCTATGAACTTATTCTGAATGGGTCAAGATTGATGGCATTTTTTTGTTTGTGTTCCGGACCATTGTTTATTGCTGTATATGTCCTTGGTCTGAAAATATCATGTAAGCTTCACAGCAACTTTCCCAGTATTATGATTAATGTGTTTCCCAAGAGACTTAAACAGAGAGCAAAATAGTAGTATAACAAGTCAGTAACCAAAAAGGTTTATCTTGTAATAAAATATATTAATGAGATTCCAGCTCAGAACAAAATGTCAGGGCTCTGTAAGGTTGATTTATACAATGAAGTTTAAAAAGACTGATGTTTCCCCATCATGAAAAGTAAGGAAGCATTTGATAAACACTACACTAGTTCAGAAATATTCACCTCTTGATTATTCAGAAAATTAATATAAAACTAGCTGATCAAATTTCTCAAATGACTTTAGCAGGTAATCCACAATCTCAGACACGTATTGGCACAGAGGGGAATATGAACATCTGTATGAGTTACTCCTCCCAGCAATGATATTGCTTATCATATATAATTACCAGAAATTAAAGCAATATTGTAAACTGGAATAGTAATATCACAGAAACCACAACATCACAGAAGCCACAGCATCACAGAAACCTCAACTATCATATAAGCTGGTCAGTAAACAAGTATTTAACCAAAAACTTGTGGAGTTTGGCAGCAACAGCAACTGAATGTAGAAAGAATTCTACAGTTTTGGTCCCTGTATTGAGAAAATCCTATTGTGAATTAGCTGTATAGTTAAGAGATTACCCTTGTTAGAATGTAGCTACTTAGAGGAGCTTTTTTTTCTTGAATGGATGAATGTTCAGATTTTATTTTATTTCATTTCATTTCATTTTTTTTATTTTCCAGTCATCTCATTATGAGGAGACTCTGAGTGGCTTCTGAAATAGGCAGCCATAATAAAATATAAATAAATGAACCGTATCTACTTGAAGAACCTGATGGGTGTACCCAACAATGGTGGTGTAAAGCAGATCTAGAGTATTGTTTTTATCCATTCAAAATTTATGTCTGTAATAGATATATAACAGCTTACTCACACATACAAATCACTACTTGATTAATATGCAGTGATGAGCCAAATTTGAAGTAGCATTAGTAACTTTATTATTTACTACATCATTTCTCGCCATGATCTTATTCTGTAGCAGCCTGACAGCAATTCACACTTGATTATGAACTTCATCTTTATTAGGGTTATGCAAGGCTTTGGATTTGATTCAAAATGTGTTTCATACATGCCTGAAGGTAGCCAATAGAGCATCTTTAAACCAGGGGTGGGCTTCAAAAATTTTAACAATGGTTTCTGTGCCTGGTGCCGTGGCCAGAGCAACGGGTTCTCTGCCGGGTGCCGTGGCTGTTCTATATGACCATATATGGCCAAGGAGTGGAGTTGACTGAGAGACTCCACTCATTGACTCAGCCACCGGCGGGAAAATAAAGTCCCGTCAGTGGCTGAAGCTTTGGACAGCGCCGCAATAAAAGCCGGCGCCAGCCGCGTGTGAGCGGCAGTTCTTTTCTGAAACAATTTAATAAAAGATGTTGATCACTAGCTTGTTGTCCTGCCTCTCTTTCGCCTTGGGACCCATCTAAAACAGTGGCCATGGTAGAGTGGCCTAGTCAGCCTCCTGCATCATGGTGGGGAGGGGCTTTTTGCCCTCTCCGGGCTCCGTAGGCTTTCCTTGAGCCTCCAGGAAAGAGAAAACAGCCTCCCTGGGCTCTGGAGACGCCCTAGAAGCTGGAAACGGGCCCATTTCTGGCATTCTCGAACTTCTGGGAGGCCCATTTTTCACCCTCCCTGAGCTTCCATGCACACCCTGCACTTACCTGCATCCAAAACAGGCTGCGGGGGGACTACTGGGAGAGGCGGGTGGGGTGGATGGGGCCAGCCAGGAGTGGGATTTGGGGGTTCTCCAAACTGTGCAGAATCTTAGCTAGAGGATCTCCCAAACCCCTGCGAACCCCCAGCAGTCCACCCCTGCTTTAAACTCTTTAAAGTTGTTAGACTTCACACAAGGGTTCAGCAGTGAATCTTAACTCACCAGAGACTTAAGCCCTTATTTATATTAGGCTTGATGTCAGATGACCTGGCACTCTGATATGACTTGGTTAAATTAGAAGCTAATATTGCAGACAAGAATGAAATCTTGTACAGCTGATTTGCTCATGATTCTACACGGAAGTTAGGTTTAAATTGTAAGCCCTTTCTACCCATCTTTTCAAGTTAATAGGTCATTTACTGGTCTCTTGCTGATCTTGACAGGCAGCTCATAAATACTGGAAACTGCTGGCACCTACCTTACAACTCTCAACCCTCACAAAAGCAGTCACATATTTTCCCAAGACCATTTATCAACTGCAGAGGGAAGCCCCATCATTTCAGAAAAAATGTAGGGTAGCTATTGTAAGGTCTTGCAAGTGGATGCTACGTTTGGGCTCCTGTGTGCTCTAAAGCATCGTTTCTGAAATGCTGCACAACTTTTTTTATAGCTGCTTTGTAGAACAACTATAGGTATACGGTTCATCAAAATAAAATGTATTGATTGATTTACAGTATTACTCAGATTTCTCTGTTGCTCCAATCACAGAGAAATTTACAATCCTAATACAATATGGTTGTTGGTTTTTAAATAAAAATCAAAGATCAAGAAACATCAACACATAAATATTCACAGAACATACCATCCAGATGTGCTCACCAATCACCTATCCCATCCAAAAGGTCCTATGACAGATCCAAATGTTCAAAGTTTTTCAGAAACTTAATAGAAATAGGGCAGTTATATTAGCAAAGAGGTTAATCCAGAAGAAGGGATATATTGTTAAAAAAATCTCAATAGTAGGTACTTGGTGATCTAGTTATCATTAGCATCCTGACGATACCGCTTCTTCTCCCAAATAACCTCACCTGGTGGCTTCACACAGATGCTAAACAGCAAGGGGAAAGCAACGAACTAGTGGCACCCTAGTGGAGGAACTAAGAATTTCCTGATCAACTTGGAAGTTGCAGCTCAGGAAGAAGTGTTTGATGGATATTTCAGTGATGGATTCTTTTCAAATCTCACAATCTTGGAACTTACTATAAGGTAACATTTAAGAATATTAATCCATAGAATTGTTTTCTAATAGGAACTACATGACCAGATAGCTTTGTTAGCATTTTTCAACAATTCTTTCATATGCATGGAATACTTAAACCTGTCAGAAGCTTTGAAATACTGACAGAACATCCTGAGCAAAACAAGGTACTTTTGACAGACCTGTTTGGTTTTCTACTCCTGCAGCTTTGCTTCACTGATCAAGGAATGCAGCTACGTTGGTCTATGTTCATTTTTTACTTCACAGGGGTTGCAACCCTGAAAACTGAGTGACAAAGGACTGTCAGTCAACATGAGATGACTCTTGGCTCAAGATCTAAATTTAAAAAAAGTTAGATACATGACAGTCACAATTTAACCTGTGAAATTAAAATACTTTTGAAGTTTTGACAGCTTGTGGCTTAGATTCACTATTTCTGACAATGCTGTTAAATGGTTAAGCTTCCTCCCACCCTCAAACTAGCAGGTTGCTAGATGGATGTACAAGCAAACAATGTATTATTACTACTGGGGTTTGAGTTCCTTTCTACCGATTTCAGAAAGTGATCTAAACAGCAGCCCCTAATCTTTTGGGCACCAGGGACCTGTTCTGTGGAGAGAGGTTTTTCCATTGCTTGGATGGAGCGTGGCTTTTGTGTGCTGCCTGTATCCTGCAAATGGGGCTTCACTTGTTTGCGCGGCCTGGTTGCTGGCATGCCACAGCCTGGTGCTGTTCAATTGGGGACCCCTGATCTAGGAGTTTAATGGAGAATTTCATAAATAGTAATGCATTTCTTGGGCCCGTTTGCCACTGTAGATCATGACCAAAGGGTGGAGTGGGACAATCAGCATTTTGTCTGTGAGCTGCTCTCCCCTGGAACAATCTGACTCCCACTCTAGAATCTTGCAAAAACTTGCCTTTTCCTTAAGGCCTCTGAGGTTTGATGAGTACAGCAATTATCACCAGAATGCTTTGATTCCTCTTTGTTCCATTACTACTAATTGTTGTTGTATGGTTGTTACTAGAAATTATAATGAGATGTGGTGCTGACCCCCACCTTGACTGGCTCCCAAAAAGGTTTGGACCATTTCAAGAACATCACAGGGATCAGTGGTTTGATGAAAGCATGACTGCCTTGGGAGATCATCTGCTGGGAGGTGATGGGCTTCCCGGTCAAGGTGGTTGGCCACTCTGAGCACAGATTTTGATCCAGCAGGGCACTGCTTATGTTCTTACTCTTTTACGTTTGCAAACTGTCCTGTATCCATCCAGACTAAGATAAATTTCATAACTCAAAGGAATGAACAAACGTAAATATTCTAACAGCAATACAAAGGAGCGAGAAATCCCAATGTAGCCCTATAAAGCTGCTTTCAGACAGGATGTAATACTGATCTGAAGCTGTGTTCTGCTCACAGGCTGTCAATGCTCTGTGTAATAAATCCTGAGCTTTCTCCTTTGTTTTGTTGCCAAAAACATCAGCAGAGGGCGTACAAACGTAATGGAGGAAAAAGCCAATGACAATCAGCCTTACAAGAGGAAATGTAATAAGAGAGGTTGCTGTACATAGCATAAATGAAATTCCACTTTATCTTGCTTTCTTTATTATTAAAGCATGAATATATTCCCATATCCAATAAACTCCCTTTGGGCCTGGGGATTACACTGAATCTGAATCTATCTTCATTTATTTGGTGAGACACAGCTAAATTTGGATGTACTTTAAAAATACACATGTTAAAATAATTATACATAGTAAATAGAGTGACCTATTTATACTGGCTCTGCTTTGTTGAACAAAAGATGCTTCCAATTTGTTGTGGTGGTTTATCATGTGAATTTTGTTTCCTGGTTCTATTGGCTGTGGTTGTGACAGTTACTATCATTTTTCTTATACTACTTCTTTTCCTTTCATTTTACTACCAACAATTTTAGAATGTTAGTGGCAAAATATTTTTTGGCCTGGTTCCTCTGCATAAAACCACCCAGAACAAAAGTTATACGATTTCCACAGAAAACAATATGTAGAATATGTTATTAGGACAAGAAGCAATGGATCAACACTAGTTAGACAGAGATCCAACCTGGAACTATGAAGAAATATCCCGGCAAATGAGAATAATTAGTCAGTGGAACAGCTTGCCTTCCAAATTTCTGGGTGCTCCATCACTGGAGGTTTCAAAGACCAGTCATTGTGCAGGGTGCCAAGATGCCTGGGCAGCGTTTATTACATTTATAGGGTTTTTACAAGAAGACAAAGGCAACATAGATACAGCATCTGGATTGGAGAATAGATACCACATGGGTGAAACCTCCCAACCAATCCTTAAGAATAGTGGTGATGTTAGTAAAATGAGATCACCTGTAAGTTTGGAAAGTCCAGGACTTTCCAACCCAAGATAGAGAATGAGATCATGCAAAGAGGCCCCTGTATTAGACACAGCAGTTTGCTGCTAGCGCCATCCACAGGATCTCAATTGCTACTACAAATTAGTACAACATGGAGGTTTTCAAGAAAAGATTGAGCAACCATTTGTCCAGGATAGAATAAGGATTCCTGCCCTGGGCAGAAGGTTAGACTAGAAGACTTCCAAGGTCCCTTCCAGCCCTATGGTTCTGTGAATCTATGAAACTATGTCTTAATATCTGTGATATAGGGAAACTAAAGGTAATGGTTTCCGGTCCAATCATGTCCGACTCTAGGGCATGGAGCTCATCTCCATTTCTTGGTTAAAGGAGCCATTATTGTCCGAAGCAGTTCTGTGGTCATGGGGCCAGCATGGCTATATGCTAAAGATGCATTGAATACTGTTACTTTTCCACTGAAGTGATATCTATTAATCCACTCGCATTTGCATGCTTTCAAACTGCCAGGTGGCTGGGAGCTGGGGCACCAACAAGAGCTCACCCCATTGTGCTGTGCTTGGGGTCTCAAACCTGGGCTGTCAGTTTTCCAGCTGACAAGTTCAGTGTCTTTAATTGCTGAGCCATCGTGTCCCCTATAGGGAAACTAATATGAAACGATCAAGGCATTTCCCCCTTTTTGGTATACAGTTTCAGTTGATAGTTTTTGTTGTTAAATACATTTTATTTAATTTATTGTTTTACAAATAACATAAAAAATAGCACAAGCTAGTAAAGAGCAAAAAAAGGGCAAATAAAAAAGGAAGAAAAAAAAGAGAAGAAAAGTGCAGAAAGATCACAAAGAAACAGAAGAAGCTTCCAATGTCTTCTGCAGCAAACTTAAGTACAATTACAATCTTAATGTTTATTCTATGATTACAAAAATTGCTCACATATTTCTGTTCTAGTTTTTTAAATCAAAAACCACAGATCATGAGTGCATTTCTTTCTGTTTCATGCAAAGAGTCTATAATGGGTTTCCATAATTGTCATCTCCAATGAATTATAATAAATGTATACTTTTTCTTCTGCTCTCTATATTTGTCTGAATATATACCAAAAATCAAAATATAAAACCTCCAATTGTTGCTTCAAATTTGGGTACCCTGAGCTGATGTGGAAATGGAAAGAAAGTCTCTGAATTTGGCAGAGATACCTTTGAAAAGTGTTTTTTTTTTGCTTTCCAACAATATGAACCACAAAATATTTCAAGCAAAACAATAAGCTTTAATTAAATGTGTGTGAGTGTGGATGTCAAATCCTTACACATAGTAGATTACAAATAATTATATTTGATATTTGTGCATCGCAAACAGGTGCATCACAGATCAAACAATAAAAAATACTGATGTGCAATAAAGGCTTTGTGTTTGTTTTGTCCTTACATAAAAAAAAAACCACAAGGGGTAAATTTATGTGTCCTAAGATACATCCGTCCCTTTCTCACCCTTTGTTAACACTTGAAACTTTAATTAAGGACTTCAGAATACATCCTATTGTTTCACTAATCACCAAAAGAGCTAGTTTTTGAACACATCAAAGGAAATGACTTTGCCTCAAGTGGAAAACATGGGTTACTAAATTTCAAAAGGAGGCATGGACTGCCATGATGAAATGTGAATGTTAACTTTATGAAATGCTAACAATAAAGCCTAAAATTTCCCTTAACACAAACATGTAGCACCATAATATAACTGAGTGCAGGATTTCCATCTAAAGTCAAAGGTATGGGGAAAAATATAGTCATATTACAAGGAAATTGGTTTGAGAGACATGATAGTATGAAAGAAACAATTTTGCTCAAGGTTGAGTCAGCCTTCCATCCTTCCGAGGTCTGTATTATTATTATTATTTATTTAGACTTGTATGCCGCCCTTCTCCCTAAGGACTCAGGGCGGCGAACATATAAAAAGAGAATACATTTACAATAAAAAATATTAAACAACTACAAGTCTATAAATTACTAAAAATAAATTAAAACAATTAAAACTACAACAATAAAACAATGCAATTAAAACGACCCACCCCCGGGTCAATCCAGGCCAGCCTGCTGAAACAGCCAAGTCTTCAGGTCTCGACAAAAGGAGCGGAGATCAGGGGCCAAAATAAGATCCAGCGGAAGCTGATTCCATAGGGCGGGCGCCCCCACAGAAAAGGCCCTAGCCCTGGGGACCGCCAGCCAACAATGCCTGACCGACGGTATTCCCAGGAGGCCCTGCCTATGGGAGCGCACGGGGTGATCAGAATGTGATGCTGGCAGGAAGTGTTCCCGCAAGTACCCTGGACCCAAGCCATTTAGGGTTTTGTAAGTTGTTACTAACACCTTGAAGGAAACCCGGAAGGCAACCGGCAACCAATGCAAGTCGCTCAGGAGGGGTGTAACATGGGAGTATCGGGACACCCCCATCACAGCCCGCGCGGCCGCATTCTGCACCAGCTGCAACCTCCGAGTAATCCGCAAGGGCAGCCCCATGTATAATGAGGACCCAGATTGTTGGGGGCAATATGCTGACTCTGTAAACCACTTAGAGAGGGCTGTGAAGCACTGTGAAGTCTAAGTCTAAGTTCTATTGCTATTGCTATTTTGAAATCTAGATTCCCATGTTTGACTGCACTAGGGAATTTTTGTCTAATACATTTGGAGAATACTCAATTGTGGAAGGCTATGTAAAGGAAGTTTACTCCTTGGGAAATGGTTAAAAAAGGGTCAACATGGCAGCCACAAGATGTGCACATAAAATGGGTGGTATTTCAATTGCACTATTGGAATTCATCATCTTGGGCTTTTTTGACCATTCTCCGCAGATATATCCTTGTCCACCTGCTTGAATTATCCAGTTGTAATTCAGATTGGTTGGGCTGAAATGGTTGCATCCCGGAACAGCTCTCTGCTTCCCAGTCAGTTTGAGTAGTGAGATAGGCAGCATATTCAATCAATCAATCAATCAATCAATCAATCAATCAATCAACCTGCCTGCCTGCCTGCCTGCCTGCCTACCTACCTACCTACCTACCTACCTACCTACCTACCTATCTATCTATCTATCTATCTATCTATCTATCTATCTATCTATCTATCTATCTATCCATTATTCTCCTTGTGGGATATGAGCTATGATGAAGTGGACTGAAATGTGCACTAATTTTTTTTCTATGAATGGAGCTAAGGGAAGGTTTCTTTGAAAAAAATAACATGTGGTAGGGTGAATTGACACCCTCACAGTGACACCATTATTTATATAATCCTACACTTTGGGTCATCAGCTCACACTTTCTGATTTCAGACTTCCAAATGGTTCACTGTATGCCATTTTTGGGGTGCTGCTGTCCAAACCCCATAGCTATTATCTGGCTGAACACAAGAAGCTGGATGGGAAGGCAGTGAGAATGTGAAGATCAGCCCTTGTACCTGTCATGGTATGTCAGCAGCTTAGCAGGTCTGTGTTGTGAAATGCCAACGATGATTTTTCTCTAAAGTTTTAAAGGTTAGAATGAAACTTGCAGTGTACAAGTTTTAAAAGTGTCAGAGTTTACTAGTCTGAAATGACTGAGATACTTAAATTAACCATAATACAGATAGCCTAAAAGAGGGTTATTTATTTTAGAAATTTTAAGTAATCTGTGTCTTAATAGACATTTTTCAATTACTCTTCTTAAATCCAGATGTGTTGGGATTGGGTCCAGGACTGAGCCAGTGTGTTATGGGCAAAGGGTCAGATTTTATTGTGTGTGTGTGTGTGTGTGTGTGTGTGTGGTGTGTGTCCCTTTGAGCCAGAGTTTATTTACTTATTTATTTTCAAGATTTATAAGGCTACCAACTCAAACAATGTGACTCTAGGCAGCATGCAGCATAAACATACAATAAATCAAAAGGGGAAAACAAATGAAAGCATAGAACAATATTTGTTTATAACAATAGACAACCATTTATGGTACCTAAAATGGTAATCATGCATACAACAAAATCACAGGAGGTGGGGATTCCTGCATAACTGGTTCTAATGCCTGTTGATTCCTCATGAATCCCTGCAGTTTTCTTGGCATGATTTTCAGAAGCGCCCTTGGCTCTTCCTTTCTAAGGCAGAGACAAGCGACTGGCCCAAGGTCACCCAGCTTGTTCATTGCCTAAGCAGACTAGAACTCACCATCTCCTGGTTTCTTAACCACCATACCAAGCTTTGGGTTAGGGTTGCCTGATTCTTGGCTCTGTTATTCTAGAATCTGATGTTTATTAGATTTGATAAACAGAAAGTCACTATTTTACTCAGCCTATTACTGTATTAAGATATCCTTTTTCTGTTGTTCGTATTACCATTTTCTGTACCAACTAGTATCAGGTCATTTTAAAAAATTGCAATATCTTTTTTAGAACATAAAATTCTTGGTTTGGATTGTGTTCATGTTTTGCTTCACTAGATGCTTTCAACTTCATTGGTTGCTTTGAAAGGCAATTTAGAACTTTTGTATAGAAATGCAACAAATGCCTTTAGGAAATTCAGTACTATACAAAAGAAGACAGGCAGCCTTCAACAAAAGACAGGATAACGTGCACTTATAAAATGTAGGCTTTGCAGATTATTAACATGGTAAAAATCATGTATTCCTAGCAATCTTTTTCAAGTTGGATGACTTTTCTTATATTTATACAGTTTCAGGGTTACTTTAAAAATCAAGGCTCTTTTTTAATACTATATTTTCTTTGCTCCCATACAGGATTAAACTAGTTATGTCTCCAGGGACAGTGTCACTTTTTCACTTAAAAATATTGATTTGAGATAAGTGCTATTTGGTTTCTCATGAGCCAGGCAGCTGACATTTTTGTTCCTGTTATTTTCCAAATGTGTTACTCTGGTGTTTCTCAACATTGGCAACTTGAAAATGGGTGGACTTCAACTTTCAGAATTCTCTAGCCAGCATTTTGAGGAGTAGATTTTTTTTTATTAGTACAAGGCAGCTTTTCTATTTTGAGTTATTTGATGCTAAATTTATATTGCCTTATAAGTCTTTATTGCAGTTTAGACCACAATACAAACTGAAAATGCAGTCAGTAAAACACAAATGAATAAATAATACAATAGTAACAAAACAGTAAATTAGACTTTAATTAGACTTTTAAAAATGTAACTCAGAATTCATACAATTAATTCAATTCAATCCTGTAGAGGCTACAGTATGTGAAGAGTCTAGAAGTTGTAAAATAAACATTTATAAGAACATATGTAACTTTAAGGTCCCTGCCAGCTTATAGATACATTGTCTATATGAAAGGGATAGACAGGTTACTGACTCAAAGTGATTTATATGACAAATAGATAAGGTTATGTGTGATGTCTGCTATCTAGCATTGTTGCTGACCCTTTGTCTAGGTTATTGAATCAAATGTTGACCTGCTTTTACTGTCATGCATGTCCTCTGTTGTTCAGAAGAGTCTACCTGCTTCTACTGCTCTCTAGGGCAATAAAGAATAAATCTTATTATAGCTTTATAAGAAATAATCACATTTTTTCTGTGCTAAACATATCCAGCTCCTTCATGTTAATGAGTCTCATAGCTTGGCTGGGTAAAGAGTTGCATTTCATACTGATATGTGAAATTAATGTTGGTCTAGTTTGATTTCAAAGGGTCTTTCTGTGTGCATGTTTTTGTGTGTATGATTTTAGCTTCTACATCATTCCATTATCTTGCATATCAAGAGCTACAATGTGGTTATATTTAATCTTCCTTTTTCAACAGAAAAATAATCATATAATAATCTTAGAAAAAGTATAAGGTGACGATGTCTCAAAAAGGATTGCCCCACAAAGCTATAAGAAGAAAGTGGAATATTGAATTGTTGTTGCTAGTCGCAAAGTTGTGTCCAACTCATCGCAACCCCATGGACAATGTTCCTCCAGGCCTTCCTGTCCTCTACCATCCAATGGAGTCCATTTAAGCTCACACCAACTGCTTCAGTGATTCCATCCAGCCACCTCATTCTCTGACGTCCCCTTCTTCTTTTGCCCTCAATCATTCAAAATACTGAGTAATAATGACTTATTCAGAAATATTTGGAAGGTATCTAGAAATTCCAGGCAGCCAAACTAAGGCATTATATCCTGAAGATGTTAGGAATGATTATGGATTGATAGAGAACAAGAGTTTACTAGAGGACGGACTATTGCTTCAAATCTTATTATTGCTTCACTTTTCTTTCTTGTTTATAAAATAGTAATATGTTTTCATGAAGAAGTTAACTTTCTGAATTTAGACAAAAATGCTAGGAGGTGATGTTTAATAGATAATGTGTGTTTTGTTAACTATTCTTGGCAAAGATGGAAGAAACTGCTCAACTTAATGAGACGGGTTTTATTAGAAGTAAAAATTTTCTTTAAAGTAACAAAGTTGGTTGGAATATGGTGATCTCTCCCTGTTAACAAAAGGTGAGATGGGGTTTGTTGAAGTCTGAAGTCTGTTGGAGTCTGAATCTGAGGAGGAAGACGAACAGCTGACAGGGAGTGGGAATGTGGCTCTGTTGGATGTGGAGGAATTTGGGGAAGGCTGGGCAGGGCAGGGAAGAGGTAGAACAAGGGGGAGGGAATTCAAAGGAAGACCTAGGGCCACTTCCTCTTCATCCTAGGGCACGCAGGGAGGAATGGAGAAGAAAGCAACATGGGTTGTGTGGCTTACAGGGGAGGAAAGGGCCCTGATTCCCTTCATTAGGCACACCTGGGAAGAATGTTTAAAAGAGATGCATTCTTAGTGTGGCATCTGCTGGGAACAAACGTGAGTTTATCTTGTGTTGACTGTGGTTATCTACGTTCCTGGAATCCTCCCAACCAGGTTGATTTACTGCCATTCCTTCACAACTGGAATTCCTTCTGTTACCCTGCTGGATTAATTACCTCATCTTGCCTTGATTGGACTTATAGTTAAAATTTTTGTTGACCACATTTTGGACTTGAATCTCTGCAGCCAAAGGCTGTTCCTGGGAGAGTTTTTCTCCAGACCAGAAGGTAACCAGGACATTGGGGGCAGAGTTGGAGCTAATAAAGGGATTCCTACTTATTTGACTATATTACCTTTGTGCCATGCCCTGGGTCATCACAAAGGTGGTAGCCAGTGCTTTCATTATCAATATACATAAATTCTTACTAATTGGTATGGATAGTTCTCTTTACCTTAATAATGTTTCAATAAAGCTGACATTTTTCTGTAGAGTTCTCCAATGTTTCAGAACCTTCTTAAATTAGTCTGCAAGTCATAGCATATTTTCAGTGTTATCAGGCTTACAGAAAGAAATCTGCACATGTCCTCAGAAATTGCTGCATGATATTTCTTCTTCTTCTTCTTCCTCCTCCTTCTGAAGTAACTGGCAAATGATATTACGGTCAGAAGAGCGAGGGGAGGGGATAGCTTTAACTTTGCTTCTGGTGTTTGTTATCTCTCTATGTACCATTTTTGCAGCCAGAGGAAGGAATTGATGAGCTACTTTTTGAGTTCTAGAAAATGGAGATAGTAAACAGGTGATTCAACCATCCAGATGCCTATTGCTTCTCATAGCTCTTCATCTGAACAATTCAGTTTTGGTAGGAAGACCAAACAGACTAATCCAGTGATCTGCAAAGCTCATTTATCTTCCTTGTTTAACCTCCTCCAGACTGCCAGTTGTGATGCAGCCAGAAGCAGGCTATATATTTTCTATGAGAAAATTCAGTGAGAATGAAAGAAACAGTTGAGTAAATGGGAATCTTGCATGGAATACGTCCACAGATGTTTAGCTGTACTCATTCATCCAAAGTGTAGAAGATAAATAATGGGATATTTGGGTGAAGAATGACTTCTTTATGCAGGGCATACTTAACATTAAGGAATTCATTACCATTTGGCATCCCTCATCTGATAGATATAACTGGAGATTAGATTAGATAGGTTAGATAGGATATTGGAATCTTATGCAAGGTAGTTACTGCCTTCTAAATAAAAGATAATATACTTCTGGATGCCATTTGTTGATCAGCAGCAGTGGGGAAAGAGTTATGTCTGCATATGGGTTTATCACTGTCATACAGCATCATTGTATGAATGAGAATGTTGCATTAGAATGGGTTTGGATCAGATCAAAAATGATGATTTTGGGGCTGGTTAACCTATATTGACCTGTTTACTTGAGGGATTGCCTGTCTCCCATAATACCGGCCTGGGCAATCTGAAATGGCAGAGTTAGCATAGTCTGGGTTCCTTCAATTAAGTAATGCTATCTGTTGGGACAGTAAAACTGAGCTTTCTCTGTAGCAGGATGTGCCCTTAGGAATGGGGTTCTCCCTGACAAGAGGTGGTATTCAGCAGGTTCTGACCAGTTCTGGAGAACTGGTAGTGGAAATTTTGAGTAGTTTGGAGAACCAGTACCAGAAATTTTGAGTAGTTCAGAATACCACCTCTGACTAGCCCTGCCCCCATCTATTCTCTGCCTCCTGAGTCCCAGCTGATCGGCTGGGTCTTCTTTTGTTGCCCTGCACAGGAGAATGGAGCTGGAAAGCAGGTTAGTCAGGTGGGGAGAGAATGGGGATTTTACAGTATCCTTCCCCTGCCACGCCCACCATGCCATGCCATGCCACACCATGCCCACCAGAACCAGTAGTAAATTTTTTTGAATCCCACCACTGCCCCTGAGATCCAAACAGTCCTCAATCTACTGGCATTTCAATTGGCCCTAAAGATGTGGCTCTTTGCCCAACCTTTGGTGAAGGTGAGTGAAGCCTCCTTTGCTTTTTACTTTGTTTCATTTTAGTTTATTTTATCTTGTATGTTTGTTTCTAATGTTGTGTTGCGTTTGTGATTTTTGTGTTGTTTCTTCATCTTTAAATGTTTTTAATGGTTGACATACCTTGACTGGAGTCACACTACATGTTTAACTAATTCATTCACTAACCATATCACAAATCCTCATTATTTATTTGGCAGCATATCATCAGACAAAGACTGGAGCAAAGCCTTCAATTTGGGGCAAAACAAAGTCACAATTACTTCCTTTAGTTGTGTCTTGTACACCATCAATTACAGATACAGTCTGGTTCTCATAACAACACATATTTGAGTAAAGGGAAGATTCCAATAAACAATAGTTCTAAAATAAATAATCACTGAATTTGAGGTTGTAATCATGGGAAGCCATTCCTGCCAGCAGTTGGCTTTAAACTTGATTGCAATCAATGAGACTTGATTACATGATTGTATGAGTGTTGGACTGAAACCTTATCTCTGCATTTTTCTTTTATACTGTTTTTAATAAAACATATACCTGTAAGAAAAATAACATACTTCAAAACACATAGCCCAATGACTGTTTTACAGACAGGTAACTTTTCTATGGCGCTGCAGGTATGTCTGTAAAAATGTTATTATTACATAGGCAATCTAATCTTGCATATGTGCAAATGGAGCTTTGTGTGCTCATCTGCTGCTTGTGCAGCCCAGTTCTCAACAGGTCATGGACTGGTAGCCGTCTGTGGCCTGGAAGTTGGGGACCCCTGATCTACAGCTAGAATTATCTCATGGTTATTCATAATGGTATGTTGGAAGGAAACAAAGGGGCTTGAACTTACCTCCATACACATAGAGGTCCTTCTCCAAACATGTATTGTTTATTATATAATGGTGCTCTTCAAATAAACAGTTGGTACTCATTGCTATTGTACAGCAGCTGTAGTTCACAGCTCATTAACAGCTTCATTCCCTCCCTCCCTCTCTTATTCATACAGATTTTATTTATCACTGTTTTATTTTATTTAAACTCTTTTACACAGTTGTTTCATATTGGGGGCTGCTCTTACCCTATAGAAGAGAAAGGAAAGAGAGAAAACTGCTCTTCTCTTAGCCTCTTGGAAATCCAGCACCTTGGTCATATTTTTCTACATTGACTTTTGACCTGATCTGTCCAAATCTGCTCAATCCTTTTCACCAGATCTGTCTGCAGATCTTGCTTTCAGACCCTGCTGGTTCCTCCAGAGTGATCAGCTCTATGTTCCTTCTTCTTCTTCCAGGGATCTTCTCTCCAACTCTGCCTTGCTTTCAGCTTGCATTCTTATTCCTTGATTCACACAACCCAGAGGTGGGATTCAGCCATTTGGAACAGCTCGGGGGAAGCGGTTGTTAAAATTCTACCCAGTTCAGCGGTGGCTATTCCCACCACTGGCTGGCAATACCCCTGCCAATTTTCTGGGCTGTTTTCAGCCATTTTCCAGGCAAAAAAATGCCCCAAAACTGGGCAAAAAATGACCCCAAACCAGCCTGAAAACTGCCCAAAAATTAGGCCAAAAACAGCCCAAAGAATTGCCATTTTCAGGCCATTTTTGATCTGTTTTTGGGCCATTTTTCAGCCATTTTCAGCCATTTTGGAGCCATTTTTAAGGTCATTTTTCAGCCATTTTCAGGCTGTTTTCCAGGCCATTTTCAGCCATTTTGGCTGAAAAACAGCCCCAAAATGCCCCCAAAATGGCCGAAACACAAGCCAAAAATGAAGGAAGGAAAGAGATGGAAACGAGGAGATGGAAGGAAGAAATGAAAGAAGGAAGGAGAGAAAGAAGGAAGGAGGAAGGAAGGAAGGAAGGAAGGAAAGAAAGGAAGGAAGGAACAAAGGAAAGAGATGGGAATGAGGAGGAAGAAAGAATGAAGGAAGGAGAGAAGGAAGGAAGGAAAGAGATGGAAATGAGGAGAAGAAAAGAGGGAAAGAAGGAAGGAAGAAAGGAAGGAAGGAAATATCTTACTTTCCTTGGTGATGAGAGCAGAATGCTTTGCTGGTCTCTCCCCATCCTTTCACTGGGGGGGATTTGCACCAGGAAACTGAGGGTTGGTTAACCCTTTCATTTCTGGAGGTGTTGCATATAGGCCCAAGGCCTAGGGAAAGGGAGAGTGACTGTGGGAGGTCTGTATGTGATGAATGATGTTGAGTTGGCCATGCCTACCCAGTCACATGACCACCCAGCAATGCCTTGTCAGTCAGCAATGCCCAGTCATTAAGGCAGAGAACTGGTTGTTAAATTATTTGAATCCCACCACTGACACAATCCCTCTAGTCCTCACAGCAGAACTCAATCTCAACCCTCTCTCCATTGCCTAACAACTTTTCTCTTGAAATATTCTCACCCCAAAAAGAGACCATCTACATTAATTTGAGAAACTCTGAAGGGACTATATGACACTTCTCATGGAGTCAGACAAAAACTCTAACCTAGGGAGCAAATTAGAACTCAGTTTCAACTGGAGCAGCTCATGCTACTATATAATGTAATTAATAAAACCAGGATGCCTTTGATTCAAATGTAGTTCCTGGTACTACAAAGATGCCTCTTCTTCTTTTCTTGGTAACAATATGGAACATGTCAGTCTAGACTGCAATCCTAGATTATCCTGGTAGCTTCTCATCTAATTATCTAACCCTGCTTAACTTTTCAAACTCAGCTGCTGTTAGGTTGGTGCTGCAATTTCTAAGGGTATCCCTGTTTTAATAGCTGATCTGATCCACAACACTGACAGTTTCCTACATTCCCCATGGCCATCTTGATTCTCAGAAGAGTTTGGCTTGGTTCATACTGCTAAGCAATACTAGGGCTGTGCTCTAGTGCACGGGTGTCAAACTTGATCATGTCATGTAACACACTGTGATGTATCATGACTTTTTTGCCTTGTGGAGCTGGGCTGGGCTTGGCCTGCAGATGATGCATCCGGCCTCTGGGCCACCAGTTTGACAGGTTTGCTCTAGTGGGAAGTAGAAAAAAAAACCAACCCGGAAGAAGATCTTTTCGGCTTGTATCTTCCCTATTCTTTCCAAGAAAACTAGTAATTTTCAGGGCATTACGAGTTGAGCTTGACCTAGGAGTCTTTGCTTTTTATAGAAGGAATAAACAGCAACATTAAAGCTACTATTCCAGTACTAACTGGAATCATATTTTTAACATTTATTAATTCAGCCTATCTCCTCAGACTGAAATGAAGTTCGCTTGTGAAATAAATGACACTTTGCAAGATTCCTCCACCCCACCCCCTGACAGCACAGCTCCATGAAAAATGTTATGATTTGACTTATGATGCCACAGCATTACTCTGAAGTATCCCTATCCCTGCCTTTGCCACCATTTCCTATTAGACGTCTTGTCATACTCTGTGCCGATCATTCATTATAGTTGATGGGCCAATAGTGGGAAACCATCACTCTCTTGCTGTTCTCTGGTGGATTTTATCTTAGGCTTTTTGCATTCAATCATGGCTAATAGCTCTTCTGGCACAAATTCAGAAAAGCAAACAACATAGTGGTGGTTTTTTTTTTTAAAAACAGCCTTTATTTATTTTTAAAATGAATATATTTGCATTGGCCAGAATGGGAAGTGTCAAAAATGAGGTTGTGCATAATAATGCATCCTCTCATTTCAAAAGTATTTTTAAAGTTTTAAGAGTCTCTGCTAAGAATTTAACTCCTCCCTAATAAAATAGTTACTTTTTGAGACGTACATTTTGGCTAACATTAACAACAGCAAAACAACAACAATAATGATAATAATAATAAATACTATTTGCCTGCAAGCATGAACCAGTGGGGGCACAAAATAGAGAAAGTAATAGAAAATGAAGACGCTAAAGTGCTCTGGGACTTTAGAATTGAAACAGACAGGAACCTGCAGTAAAATATCCCAGATGTAACAATTGTCAATAAGAAAGGCAAAAAAAAAATCTGGATAGTGGATATGATAGTATCTGGAGAAAACAGAGAGAAAAAGAGAGAAACTAAAAAATAGAAGAAAATATAAAGACCTGCGAATAGAAATAGAATGACTATAGCAAAAGAAAGCACAGATAGTAATAGGTGACTTGGGTGCAATCCCAAAACAACTGGAGCACCACTTGAACACCATTGGCATTGACAAAATCATCACCAGTCAATTGCAAAAAGTATCCTTCACTCAAATAGCTTACATCAAGTGATAATAACACCACCAAAAAAAAAACAATGTAGCCTATGAAAAGGCTAATGAAAAAAAACTTGATAGGTGGACAAAAATGCCAAATCCAGTTTAAACATCTGGCTTTTGTTTGATAATGACAATTTATATTTAGCACAGAGATCAAAACAGCAATGGATCATTGTATCTTTAGAGATATAACATTCCAATATTTTAACAAAAATCATTCCAAATTTGGCAAATAGCTGTATGCCTTTATTTATTATTGGTAATTTTTTTCTCATGACAGATGTATTTAAGATGATAGATATATTTAAGTAATAATAAGTAATTTTCAACTGCCCAGAGCACTTTTTATAGTGAGACGATTGGTATATAAATTTAATAAATAAAAATAAATAAATTAAATAATGGGACAAATACCCACTCTGTTGCTGAGGGCAAGATTCAGGCTTACTATATTTAGAAAGATAAAGGCTTTCCCTGCCAGTTGTGTCTGACTCTAGAGGGCTGTGCTCATCTCCATTTCTTAGCCAACATTGCCCAAAGTCACTTCTGTAGTCATGTGGCTGGCATGATTATATGCCTAAGGTGCACAGAACGCTGTTACCTTCCCACCAAAGTGGTACCTATCTATCTGCTTGCATTTTTACATGCTATCAAACTGCTACATTGGCAGGAGCTGGGGCAAGTAACAGAAGCTCACTCTGTTATGTGGTAGGTCTCAAACTACAAACTTGTGGTTGACAAGACCAGAGTCTTAACCATGTATTTCCTCTGCAGAAAAACCTCTTTGGAAAGAGGCAATATGGAGCAGGGATGGAGGCTCTCCTGTTTCTAATAAAAGGAGCTTTTCTCCTCTCTTCCAGAAGAGAACTGTGCTTCCACTTACAGACAAAAACTCAAATAAATATATTAGCAGACAGCTCTGGATTCAGTATGCTTTTTCAAGTTTAAAAATGGGATCAATTAGAAAGTGAGGTACAGAATGATTGTTTCAAAATTAGGCAGTATTGCCCTAGATTGATTAACAGTGCAATCTGCTGTAAAGCAATGTCCCTATTCCTAAGAGATGTAATGATTTGATTCAGGAATATCTACCTTTGTTTCTTTTTTCCCACTGCATGTTTAGATGAATTAAACAGACAATTTAATTAAGAAATATTTATGGTTAGCACTTGTACTGTTGGTCAAGTAAAAAAAGTCTTTCTAGTTTTTTGTGTATCTCATGGAGAGTTTGGAAAAAAATGAGTAGGGTTTATAAAACCAGCCAGGGGTTATATGATAAATATACATATTTTAAAATTAATTTTGACTAAAGGAGAAATCCATTCTAGATGCTGATGTTTTTAATTGGTTTAATTCAGTGTTACTTTTTGTAACTCACCCAGAGTCCAATGGGGTGACTAAATTAAATCTGACCTTAATAAGTTAATATTCTAAAGTCTTCTAGTGTTCTTGAGCATTTTAACAGCCAAGATATGATTATTAAGATATTATTATGTTTCTTCTGTTCCCTTTAGCATATATAAGAGTAGGACTCAACTGTGAACAAAATAGAGTCTAAATTTGATAAAACCATTGGAACCATCAAACATTACTAGAATGTTGCTATAAATGTAAACCTTGTTTTAGAGTTTGGAATCTGCCAGCATTTTTGCAATGTAAGAATTGTAAACCCCATTTACAAAAGCCATAGGCCATATGCAATCAATACTTCAGTCTACTTAATGAACATGTATTTTCTACAGAATTGCTATAAATGTATTTACAAAGAGGTTTGCACTGTAATTGCAGATGTTAAATATGAAGTAATAGAAGTTAAAATCTCATATATTTAATTGATACCCATTATAAATCATCATAGGTTATTATGAGATCCAAAGCAAAATTAATTACAAGTAATTGCTATAGAGCTTAATGAAGCTTAATTTTTAGCATTTACATCCCACTTTAACACAAGTCAAGGCAGAATATATCATTTCCCCTCCTTCCTTCCAACCCTATGAAGTAGGTTGGGCTGAGAGAAAGTGATAGACCCAAAGTCTGCTAACTTGTTGTGCCTAAGGGAGGAGGATTAGCATACATATTATCTTAATTTCTACTCCAGCATCTTAACTACCACACTGAATTGACTCTCTCATTTTTAGGATATATGTGCAACAACAGTTCCAAATAGTTTGCATCATGCATTTAAATGTCATAGCTAGAAGAAATGAGGGCTCCATTTTTCTTTAATTTGTTGCAAAGCGTAAGAACTTTGGCTCAAATGAAAGACAAATAATGTGGATGAAATTTCTATGGAAATTTAAAATTTACATTCAGAACTCTTTCTTTAATGTAAATAACTTAAGAAGTAATTTGAATAGGAGGAAAAAATAGGAATTATGCAGGCAGTCCTTGACTTACACGCATTCAAAGTCACAACAGCACTGGAAAAAGTTACTTACAACCACACTTGTAAGCATCCCCACTGTCACGTGATCAAAATTTGGACACTTGGCAATTTAGCAAGTATTTATGATGGTTGTGGCGCCGCAGAGTTATTTGGTTACCATTTGTGACTTTCCCAGCAAGCTTCCAACAAGCAAAGTCAATGCAGGAAGCAGGTTTGCTTAACGTTCATGTTATTATTAACAACTGCAAATGATTTGCTTATCAACCATGAAAAAAATTGGGTGTGACTCACTTACCTGCCTTGCTTAACAATGGAAATTCTGGTCTTAATTATGTTTTGTACCAGGGTTTTTCAACTTTGCAACTGCAAGATGTGTGGACTTCAACTTCCAGAAATCTCCAGCCAGAATGCTTGCTGAGAAATTCTGGGTCGACACATCTTCAAATTGCCATGTTTGAAAAACACAGAACTATGTTGGAGCTCTGTAGTGGACAAAAAAGCTCTACAGAGAATCATTAAAACTGCCCAGAATATCATCGGGTTCCAGTTACCAGCCCTGGATGACATCTTCACATCTTGCTGTTTGAGGAAGTTGCACAACATTCTCAGAGACTCTTCCCATCCTGCTTACAATCTTTGTGAACTGTTGCTTTCTGGCAGAAGATACAGAACAATTAAAACTCAGACCACATGTTTTCTGAACAGTTTTATCCCAGAGCTATAATTGCACTTAACAATGAACTTAAGGACCACCATCAGTGAGCTGTTGGACAATATTACTTGGTCTGTAGTGTGGATGCTTGTGTGTTTTTAGGAGGCGGGGAATTTTGGCAGGTGCGGAGTGTGTTTGGGGATTGTCATGTGTGTGTGCATGTTGGGTCTGGTCTCTAGGTGTTATGTGAATTTTGTTGTATGTATATTATGTATATATGTACAATGACAATAAAGAATTCAAATTCAAATGTTGTGGAATCCAAAAATGTGCCAATCTTGTTCCATGGCTCAAAACTTTTTTTCAGGAGAGAATTTCTGAAGAATGTAAGTCAATCTGCCTTTGCCTGGATGAATAATGATAAGTATCATTTGCATCTGTGTCTTACCAGACCTATCAGTCAGTAAAGAAACGTTTCTAACATCCTGTCATATATACTTCCTGAAATGAACATCGCTCAGATAGAAATAGGCTGACATTGCCAGCTATGCCTAGTTAAATACTACTTCAATGAATTCAGCAGTTTTCAAAACGTGCTTTGTATGAAATATACTTGAGGTTGCTCAAAAGTGTATTAGGGATTTGTCAATAAAATCACAAACTTACTGGACAAATTCATATAAAAGATATAACTTGAAAGGAAAGGATCTTGGTCAGGGTACCCCTTGTATTTGAGGCATCTGCATTTTAAGAACATGTGAGAATTGCATCTCCCACCTGCAAGATTGGCCAGAATGTACAAAAAACAGTCATCTAAATGTTGGAAATGTCAGCAAGAAAGGTGTACATATTTTCATGCATGGTGGTCTTGCAAAAAAAAAAAAAACAAACAAACCCAGGAGTTTTGGCTTAAAATTTGGAAGTGGTTAGAGGAAATGACGGGGACAAAAATAAATTATAAACCAGAGACCTTTTTATTGGGAATGATGTCAGCACAGTATAGTAAAGATGATATATATTTAATAATCCATGTTATCACAGCGGCAAGAATGGTGTTTGCCCAGAAATGGAAGGCTAGAGAAATACCTAATGAAGATGAGGTGATAGATAAGATTTTGATCTGCACTGAAATGGATAGATTAACCTTGGAAATGAAAGATAAAGATGAATCTGATTATTATATGATATGGAATAAAATTTATTATTGGAGGGAACAGAAAGAGGGTTCGCAAAATGAATGATTCAACTGATATGTAACCGAAACTGTTTAGAATACATAAAGAGCTAATGTATATAATGTATATAAATGTATATAAAGGGCTAATGTAAATTAATGTATATAAATGTATATAAGAACTTGCATGAGCTTCACCCATTTCTGGACCGAGATGCCCTGCGCACAGTCACTCATGCTCTTGTTACCTCTAGACTCGACTACTGCAATGCTCTCTATTTAGGACTGTCCTTGCATACCATCCAGAGATAGCAGCTGGTGCTATCGCGGTGGTGATGGGAGTTTCCCAATTCTCCCATGTTACCCCCTGCACTGCTTGCATTGGTTGCCAGTTGCACTCCGGGTGAGATTCAAGATTTTGGTTTTAACATACAAAGTCCTACACGACATGGGTCCTCAATATTTAAGGGAGCGTCTTCTGCCAATATCGAATGCCGGCCACCCTGTGCAAGAACATAGGCAAGGACTCCTCGGGGTCCCATCGGCAGGCCAATGCCGGCTGGCAGTCCCCCGGCAGTGAGCCTATTCTGTCGCGGCCCCTGAACTTTGGAACCAACTCCCCTTGGGGCTCTGCCTGGCTCCTGACCTCCGCACCTTCTGCCATGATTTAAAGACCTGGTTGTTTGACCAACCCGGGCTGTGACCCCTTCCTGGGGGGGAGGATAGATTTTTAATGTTAATTATTGTAAATTTAGTTTTAGCATTTGGGCTTGTAAATTAGTTTAATTGTTTTTTAAGTATTTATTGTCTCTGTTTTTTAGTTGTGAGCCGCCCCGAGTCTTCGGAGATGGGGCGGCATACAAGTTCAAATAAAATAAAAAATAAAATAAAATGTAAGGACAAAAATGTTATGTCAGTGAAGTCTATCATGTTCAATGTGTTTAAATATTGTAATCAAAATTTGTTTAAAAATAAATAAATAAAATAAAAACATTACAGCTGTACCAGAATTAAAGCAACAGCAGACTTTAGTAAAAACAAAAAAGAACATGTGAGAATCCACCCCAAATGCTTGTTATTTGACATTTCTTAGTTTTGTATTTTTAGGGGGGCAGATATGCACACTTCTTGACAAAACATAGAAGAACATGCCAGCCACTTAGAGGGTGATTGCCTTTATGGGGAACCCAGATGTAGCTTTATTGTAGTGTTGGTTTACGTTTCATGTCTCTGTTTACCTTTTTATTATGTTATTGTAAATCTTAATAAATATATTGTGTCATTACACTGATATTTGTACAATATTGATTAAAATTATGGTACACTTGAATTCAAGTGAAGCAGTAAAGGAGAAGGAGAATTGTGGAAAAGGAAGAGTGGACTAATTTGAGTAGAGTGGCTAAACTGCAAACAAAATGCAGGAGAGAAAGCATGGCTGGGCTTATAGGCCACCCATGAATGTAGCAGTTGACATCAGGTTAAGTAAGATGCTGGAAAGATTGACAGGTGGGTAGGGCAGAGGAAGAGGGGAAAGGAGAGCAAGTCATCAGCCTCTTAAGTCTCTTCCAGATTTTCTTCAAATCTGGAACAACATTTTGGATTGGCTGGAACACAGCAGACCTGAAAACGACTGAGTGAACTTCTGAATCATAGTGCATTTTCTGCTGAAAGTGCTGATTGGAGCTACACATCCTCCCTCCCTCCCTCTCCCTTCCTCCCCCTCCCCCCACAGGATGAGAGGACTTTTTTTACTCTACAAAGAGATAGAACATTGTTTTTATCCTGTTTTTTTAAAAAACTCTCCTCTTGGTCAGTCAGAGAGAGAGAGAAAGAGAGAGAGGGAGAGAGAGAGTGCTGATGGCATTCCTTGTCTGTTTACAATATTTCATGGTCTGCTGAAGACAATTGAAAATCAGCTTCAAACTGATTCCGGGGATGGGAAACAAAGCAAAAAGTATATCATGTGCAGAAGTGCTTTAGTCCTGGGCTTTGGAATATGCCCTAGATGTATGCAATAAAATGGGAATTTGGTCCAACAAATCTTCATTAATATAACAAGTCTAAATACTTATTTCATGTTAATTATGTCTTTAACAGAGACATTGTGAAATATATTTTCAATTTCCACAAAGTTGGTGGCATAAAAAACCTCATCCCTCCAATCCTCAAGGGAACTGTCAAGCTAGCATTTTACTATGGCTGATGTAGACAGTGGCTTAAAATATGTTCTCTCGTCAGATTCCATTAAGTATTCCTCTATTTAGTTCAATAATGTAATTAACATTGTGGGTCTCTTGGCCCTTTTTAAAGGAATTATGCACAATGACTCACTTGGGCTTTATGAGAACAAACTCTCCTGATTCAAAATGATTCAATCACTAAAACTGAATCTGGCAGCCTTTGGAGATATATCTAAAGCAGAAGAGCCAGCACTTAACCTCATTTAGGGTCATCCTCAGTGTTTCTCAACCTGCACCAACAAAACTAAAAAACTAAACTAATAATAATAAAAGAATGAGAATATGGGGCAAATTATTTTAGCTATAAGCCAGAGCACTTTCCATCATAGCATCACTAATGTTTTAAAATACAAAGCAGTATTTAAAATTAAAATCCAAGCAAGTTTTCTTGTGGCTGAAACAGAAGTCAGAGGCATCACTGACATGATCCGTGTCTACTGTTTTTGTGTGATTAAGTCATGGATGTATTGACTTTGCAGAAGCTCAGCTGTAGGTCTACTAGATGGTTGTTATTCCTATTGGCCCACAAATTGAAAGCCTCAGAAGAAGTCGCATGGATATCTGCTCTCAAAAGAATACTCCACAAACATTTGTCATCCACTGCTTCTCCCAAAGACACATTCAGCTCCATAGTCAGAAAATAGCCTGCTGCAGCCATTTGTTTGAGCCCTAATTCATGTGGCAGTAACGTCCTTCTTTTATTTGTTTTTGTCTGGCAACAGAGCTGCCCAATTTGATGTTGGCCTGTGGTGGGAGAGGCTGTCTGTACTGCTTTTTGTTGAATCAATTGCTGCCCTAAAAGAAAATTAGGTTACTTTTTGTGGTGGCCTTGCTGCTAATGTATGGTAAAAAGTAGTCTGCCTCAGAGGTGGTATTCAGCAGGTTCTGACCAGTTCTGGAGAACCAGTAGCTGTCAGTGTCAGTGTTCCTCTTCTTATAAGGGCTTTGTGTGGTGAATAGATCTTGTGATGGAGGGATCCTGTCAGGTGAGGGTCAATTAAAAACCAGAATCCACAAACACCAGCTGACAGTCAATTGCCATGATCCCAAATCCCCAATCAATACCCATATTGATACTGAACAGAACCAATTCTACTGGAGCAATACAAGAATCATTGGCAATCATTACAAAGATGGGATAAATTGCATTTATCACTATGGGTAGTGTTAAGTTTGCATGAAGAGTCAGACGCGAAGAGCTTCAGTGAAGAGTTTATTTAGTGACTACAGCTCGAATGGACCCAACTTGGCTGGGCTACGGCTGCTACTTATAGCCAGCAGGCATAGTTGCCAGCCAATCAGAGTGCAGGGTTTTCCCGCACTTTTTAAACCAATCCTATTTGACATTTTAGAAGAACAATTCAAACTAAACCAATGACATTCAAACCTACATACATAACAGGTAGAATTTCTGTAATTAAGATGAATATCTTACCAAAGATGCTTTTTTAATTTCAGACATCACCAATACTTACAACTGACGATCCATTTAAACAATGGCAGAAGGATATTTCTAAGTTCATATCTAAAGGAAAAAAACCAAGAATTAGTTATAAGCTATTGCAAGATGCTAAGGAAAGGGGGGGGGGGTTTGACTCTACCACAGGAGTGTCAAACTCATGTCATCATGGCAGTGTCACATGATGTATCAGGACTTTGTTTCCCTTCACTAAACCGGGTGTGGGCGTCGCCAGTTCCTGACACATACAGCTCAAGTCCTGGTCTACCAGATATGAAATTGTACTTGGATGCATGCTGTTTGACCTGGCAAAAGTATGGGTGAGTCTCCAGAATAAGAGGTTTCTTGAACTAGTGGGCCATGAATTAAGATTTGGATGGCACGGCTACTTATGGTATGATAAAAGTAAAGTTAATGTTGATTTGAAGTGCCATTCTAAGAGTTTGGAATAAATATAAAACAAGGGTCTCTATGAAGCTGCCCCTTTTGGTGTCACCACAGGAAGCCTTTTTTTTGAAAAGAAATGGTGGCAAAGCCAGACTGATTAATGTACAGTAAAATTTTATCTTTCAACTCTGGTGACCAATATTAAAGCCAAAGGAAGAACTTGAATCAGAATATTATGTTTTCATAAGCTCAATAAGCCATGAACCATGACTTATAAATGACAATGACATGATGTGAATTACACTAACACAAGTAATGCCAGTGGCCACAGATCTATCTATAATTCAATGATTAAAGGCTCTAAAATTCTACCAAATATAGTAACTTGAAATAATAATGATGTCAGCACTACTATCTTAAATGCTACCTACTACTGTCAGAACATTACATTACTTTTCATTATATTAAATGTTGTACAGGTTATGATGGACTGCCTGATGAACTTCAGAGTTAAAGCATTATGGTTCCATAAATCTTTTTTTTTAAATGTAATGCTATCCAAAGATACAAATATTATTTCAAGGAAAGAAATCCTTATCTCCAATTAGGAGCTGTAGTTTTTATTAGATTAAAACATGGTTTATCCTGAATGTGGGTGAAATAGACATCATTCATATGAAATAGGCATATATTTGGATTCAATGTCAAGTTGTCTGTTTGCATCATTTGTTGCCTTTTGCATATGATGTATTTTTGTTTTGCATCTTGAAGTTCAAACTTCACTGCTACTTTTCGTTTAGTCTCAACAGTCCATTTTTCTGTGAGAGGCATACTTCCACTATTTTGATCTATGACAGCCATTTTGTAAATATATCTTTTCCATGTATGTCATTTGATATTGAACCTTGGACATTGTCTGAAAGTTCCAAAAGTGCTGTCCAACCTCTAACCCAAACCCTTCACAATAGCGTGATAATATATTGGATAATATATTTTACTGAAGAGCAGTAGTATTTCCACGTTCAAGCTGTAAACATACAGCTGGTTAACACATCCTACTTTAACAATGCATATTGTAAAAAATCAAATTTATCCTCTTAATAACAACTCTAATTGATCCCCAATTTCTGTTGAAGCCTTGAATCAATTCATTACAAATCAAACTGAACAGTTGAATGTAGGAGGCAAAAATCAGGGTTTTGACATCAAGCTTATCTGTGTTGCTTCCCTAAACTATCTGCTTTCACTTATGAAGATCTGTTTTCCTTTCTAGGTGTATTTACGTATTTGGGATAATTTTCTTACTGGGTTTCTTTTGATGATTGTTTCCAGCACAAACTGATCTTCAGGTAAAAGCTGGGTTGAGTTCATGTGATTTAATCTCACAAAAATAGAGATTTTAATTGCTATGCAAAAGCTTTTAAAAACTTTTTTCCTTATATCCATTTCTGCTGTGCTCGATTGGTTTTTATAAGCCTCTGAGGAAGCTCATAGGCACTTACTCCACCCTGCTCTTCCTTTCTCTCACTGCTAGTTTTATGATGATGAAGAGACCATAAATGTATTGATTCTTTCCTTCCAACCTCTGCACAATCTTTTTTATAGTCCAAAGGGAGTCTTCATCTCATTAGAAATAGATGGTTTAACTTTCACCCTTTCAGCCTGATCCAACTGCAGCAGGAGCTGCAAGAGCTATTAAGGACACTATCTTTATGCCTTAGCTTGAAAGACTGAAGACTTCTGTCGTTACTGATGCTCAATATAAGAAAATAACTTAACCAAGTAACTCCTTATGCTAGCATTAGCTTTATTGGATTGATGGTTCTAATATGGATGTAGGTGCTTCAGATTCAAACTCTATTTAAGCACACATGGGAAACCACGTAGCATAGTTGATAACTCCTTACACCATCTCCATCTTTTCCTAAGATCAAAGTCTCAGCAAAAGATGATTGCAGGCATGTTGACAGGAGTAACAGCTGCCCCTACCTCTCTGCTCCAAAGTATCTTTTCCCCCTGAATCTGAAGCACTGCAGAATCCTGTGTTCTGCGGGCCCACAGGCAGGGCTCCTCGGGGTGCTGTCTGCGACTCAATGTCGCTTGGCGGTCCCCCGGGGAAGGGCCTATTCTGTGGCGGCCCCCGCCCTATGGAACCAACTACCTCTGGGACTCTGTTTGGCCCCTGACCTCCGTACCTTCCGCCATGATCTGAAAACCTGGCCCTTTGAACAGGCTGGGCTGTGCTGACCTCTGGGGGGGTTAAATTTAGTTAGGATTGGTGGGTTTTAGTGCAATTTGTCTTGTAATATTTAATGCTACTTTTAGGTAATTAATTTATTTTGGTTTTTAGTTGTTAGCTGCCCCGAGTCCCTTTGGAGAGGGGGAGGCATACAAGTCAAATAAATAAATAATAAATAATAAATAATATGGATATCTGAGTTTTTTGTTTATTCAAGCAGATTGGTCTTTTTCATGCATTTAGAACATTCTTTTCAGGTTCATGTGGAAGCCTAAAGCGAGTTAAACTGCTTTAATAGCTAGCAGAAAGGTCCATGCCTGTGCTTGCAGAATGTCTAAAACACTTCTTGTAATCATTTTTGAAACCTGCAGAGTCATAATAGTCATTTAGAGAAAAATATAAAAGCCATTAAACAATATTGCTAAGAATAGTGTCTGATTGTGTGCATCTTAAAGAACAAAATATGGAAGTGTATATCTTAAAATTACCTCTGCATAACCCTCCTGGACACTGGAGGACAATTAGAAACAGTTGCTGGCTCCAGCTTTAGTAGTCTGAAACTGTAGCATCTGGAATTGCCTTAATTACTGATCTAGTTCACCGGGAAAGGAGAAGACCAAATCACATCAATATGATTTTTAAAAGCCCTCCTTCACTGAAGTGTTTATTTCTAATCTAAACATTTTGTGTGCAATCTCTGAAGAATCTTTTTAGCTTAGGTTCTACTACGAAGCCTCAACAGTGGCTTGAGTCCTACTCCTAAGCAGCAGGAAATTCTTCATGAACAGTTACCATCTAAGTATTTGTTAGATTTGCATGAAGAGTCAGACGCGGAGTGCTTCAGTGAAGAGTTTATTCAGTGACTACAGCTCATAACAGACCCGATTTGGCTGGGCTGCGGCTGCTACTTATAGCCAGCAGCCGCAGTTGCCAGCCAATCAGAGTGCAGGGTTTTTCCCGCACTTTTTAAACCAATCATATTTGACATTTTACAAGAACAGTTCAAACTAAACCAATGACATTCAAACCTGCGTACATAACAGTATTCATAATAGTGAACAAGACTCTGGTTTTGCTCTCCCCACTGTCTCTTTTAGTGCCTTAATTTATTATTCTAAAATTGAAATCGGGGGTGGGGTGGGGTGGGAAACCAACATGTAAATAGGTAGAACAACTGCACCTATTTGAGCAAGGATATTCTTTCAAAATGTTGAAATTTGGGAACTAAGATGTTCTAAAAATCACAGTGATGGCAGAGAGAAAGTATCATTATTCCCTCTGTCCCCATAGCTAAGAGGAGGAAAACAGCTTTGGCTAGAAGAATGAAGAGTGAATAAAATGAGATGAAATAGTTTTGAGGCAGACTGAAGCCAGAAAGTGACAACTGAATTTTGGTGCCTGAAGCATAGAATATTTGGATATAGAGCTCTACCAGTAATCAATTTGTACATTTTAAAGAAAAGTTAAAGATATGTGTGTGTGTGGGTTGTTTATTGCTTGAATCCAAATCAACTGAGCTATTATTCAATTGATTATTCAAACTCAAAATATAATGTTCTATTCAACAAATGCCCAATAACCACTTTCCTTTGGATTTTCATTTCACTTAAAATTGGGTAGAGTTAATAATTATTTTCTGTCTTGTTTTCTAAAGAGATACTGATTTTTTGTTGGCAATGTTGTATCTTCTCCTGCTGTTAATTCCATTACATGATAAAAGGATCCTTTTGATTTAACAACACATTGAATTGCTGTGGTGAGAAAAACTTCTTTCCTAAGGAAAAGTAATTAATTTGGTTCAAACAACCATCACTTTTTACTCCAGGCTTCTAAAATACATTCCAATGCCCACCTATCCATGATCAACAACAACAAAAATGACTGTATTCAGTTTTTTGTTGTTCTGAATAATTTCTTCAACAACAGTTTCTATGTATTTAATTTATATGCCTTTCCAAATGATGGGGTCAGCTTATAACTCTAAAATATATTTATAACGTATTTATTGAAATAAAGGATGCAGATGACAGAAAAGGAAAACAGAGAGCCAGTTTGGCCTAATGGACAAAGGACAACGATAGAGTGAATACAGTTACTAATCCAGGAAAAAAGTTTCCAGTTCTATAAAAGTCTGAGCTGCACTGAAGAACAAAATTCCTTAAGAGAAAAGGTACACAATACCCTGCTTGAAAATATTCTGCCTTGCAAATGGCACAAGGAAAAATGATCTACAATTGTGAAACCATGCATCCACGAACAGAGAGAGTGGCTGAGGTACTAGCTATGCAGCTGGAAATTTTCTGACGGTAATTGGTTTATCTTTCATTTGACCATAAATCCAATTTGCCTCTTTGACTTCCTGTATTGATACAAATGGAGTAAATCAGTATATGGCTTAGGCAGTCGTGTCTAGGCAAACATTTTTCATTCCTGTTTTATCAATTAAATGAGTGGCAATTGCATTACCGCCGACTCTGCTCCCAGTGTCCATAAATATTCTTAATGCTTCTGTCTAGCAAAACTCAGAGTGACACAGACAGCTGTACTCACGACTCCTTCCTTTTTATTCTTTGACATATGGGTCAGACTGGTACAATTTGTGTTTGCTGTTTGGAATGGAGAAATATCAAAAGGGCATCTCTTTGTCTTCATTCCCTTGCTTGCACAGGAACATATTGTCTGATTTTAGATGTCAACAGATTTAGCTGGAAGCACCATTTTATATTAGGAAGGAAAAACATTCTGAAAGCAGCTGACGTCTGATGTTCAGGATGTATTTTTCAAGCTCTCATCTGATTGGAGAATAGAACAATAAGAACATGAGATACAAAGTGACATCATTTGCTTTGATAAGTATTTTAAACACACACAAACATAAAATGATAAATTAGAAATGATGTAATGATTCTCTCTCAGAGATTCATAAAATCTAAAGCTGCTTTTAGTGTTTGAGGCTCCTAGCCTTTGAATAATCAATAAATGATGGCACCTGAAAATAAAATCTCCCCAATCTATAAGTAAGAAATGACTTAGATATTTTTAAGTAGAACAAGCCAATGTTTGAATGCTTTTAGGGCACTGATAAAACAGACTTTCTTCTTTCTTTTCATCATTTGGCAGATTGATCTATCCTCCTATGGCAGATTAATTAAAAAAAATCTCAATGTTTATTAACAATTTTGTCACTTTCTATAATTTATTGTTTGAATTTATTTATTTATTTATTTATTTATTTATTTATTTATTTATTTATTTATTGGGCTTGTATGCCACCCCATCTCCGAAGACTCGGAGTGGCTCACAACTAAAAACATACATCCACTATAAATAATTAAAAAAGAATTAAACCAGAACAAGCCCAATATTTGTCCAAATTAAAAACAATTTAAAACTATTCCCCCCAAGAAGGCAATCACAGCCCGGCTTGGTCAAATAACCAGGTCTTCAGGTCATGGCGGAAGGTGTGGAGGTCAGGGGCCATCTCATAAATGACTCTGGATGGCTCACAAACAATTAAAACAAATGTAAAAAACAAAGAAGAATACTGTACAGCAATTTAAAAACAAGAATAAACAATACAAGAGCATATTAAAAATCTTCATAAAGTACATAAAAGTCACAGCCAAGGTATTCCCATTCAGCAAAACAATCACTACAGGTACTTCATCAGTTCCATTATAGTGCCATGTTCCAGGCCCATTGGCAAAACCATCTCTTCACAACCTTGTGAAAAGGCACCAGAGTCTGGGCCAATCTGATCTTTGGGGAGATGATATTCCACAGGGTTGTTGCCATGACAGAAAAGGCTCTTCCTGGCTTCAACCAGATGACAGTCCATGGCTGACAGGATCTGATGGGTTGGGTAGATGTCACTTGATTGAAGGCTTTCTACAGCTGCTATGAATCGAAACTCCTTTATTTTCAATTAATTTTTAGGGCAACAATGATGGAACACGGGCATTCTTTTGAGGAGATGGCCAGCTTTATAATTTTGTTAAAAAAAACAAACAAGCAAGCAAGTAAGCAAGCAAGCAAGCAAACAAACAAACTGAGAAAGTCCAGATTCAGGTGGGCCATCTGTTTCCTTTTTTCCCCCTAGAATTGTTGCAAGTGCAAGGTTGGATTTAATGAACTTTTATTTATGATTGAACCAGATGGAAATAATGTAAGACCAATTAGAATTGGGGTCATGCTGTGTATGAATTTTGATTTTGGAAATTTAAAATTTTGGTGCACCGCAGGCATTCCTTTAGAAACAAGAGGTGAATAAACATTTTGCTCTCTTGCTGCTGTATTATTTGTTTATTTATTATTGTAATTAAATACTGCTTACCCCGGACTCTACATGAAGGTAATGCACAAAACTAAATTCTTACTATACTAATATAGTAGCTCCTAGGAACATTGTTTAAAGTTGAATGACAGCAGCCTTCTGTTATAAAAGTTGTGATGCTAGCTGTGTTTATTTGAGAGACATTTCCACTGATAGCAGAGGATCTAACTTTCCATTGACTTAGGCTTTATAACTTGGATCTTTCATTTTATTATTAGGTTTATATTTTATATTTTGTATAACTCCAAGCAGTGTACCCAATGCTTTTACCTCCCATTTTTGGCCTAACAACACTGTGAAGTGGCTTTGACAGAGTCAGAGTGACTGGTTCAAAGTCATCAAGCTGACTTTTATATCTAAAGGAGAACTCACAGTCTCTAGTCCAGGAACATTTACCCACTACACCAAACTGGTTCTTAGATGCAATAGAAACTGTTGAAGGTTAAAGATTAAGAGCGATAACATTTGTATGTATAAAAAAAAGAGAAAGAAAGAGAGAAGAGAAAAAGAATTTCTTTTAGATGACATTGCCTATTGTATATCATGAAATATATTGCTGCTGGTATTTACTAGTGTATTTTTACAGTCTATATTTAAGCTCAAATATTTCTCAACATTTTATAAAATCTGCAAACACTAAGTATTTACCATTCCTGAGTTGGGATTACAATTACTCAGGCATATTTTTCATTGTTTTATTTTTATTTTTTGTTCTGTTGTCAAAAAATAAAACACTTGTCTTGATGAATCAAGCTGCTTAGATACTGATTAGTGAACTACTGCTGTGATTGAAAGCATAAAGACACATGTCACATTTTCTGCTCTCACAGTCTACCAGAAAAGCTGGCAAAGTAAACAATTCTTGAGTTTTTCAGGTTTTTGGAATCCTCACCAGGCAGACAGTGGCACTAACAGTGTTTCTCAGGGATTGTTCTCATCCCATTATCTAATCTTGATTATGTAGTGAAAGAATGGCAATAGTAATAATCAGACAGACAGTGGTCTTCCAGTAGTAATAGTAATATATTTCATAAGATTTGTGTTAATGTTTAGTTCTGTAAAATATTTCCACAGGTTCAGATGTATCTCCACGGCAGCACCACGTGACGTATCAGGACTTTCCCCTCATTCGCTAAACTGGGTGTGGGCGTGGCCAGTGTGTGATGGGCCAGGAGTTTGACAGCCCTGCTCTACTGTGTTTTTCCTTGATGATCTCCAGAGGCCCTTCATATGATTTTTAATGCCTTTTTAATGCCTTCCCTGTCTTTTGTTTCCACCCACATATCTAACTCACAAGAGATGAACAAAGCCACTTCCTTCCTGTTCTCTTAACTTCTTGATCAACATAGTGCTTTCTTATATTAAGTTAGTGTTGTATTGATTAGCTGATTGAAGTAGGAGGTGTCTACAATTTTCAAGACCATGGTACTTTTGAAGCTAGCCACTGCTTTGGAGCACATATCTATCAAGGAGAAACTGACCTACTTGTAGCTGTAATACTGTCTCTAGATTTCCAAAGCAACCATCCATTATTTTACTTTGTCTCTGCTATACTAGAGAAATGGGGCATTTTAACATGTCTGCAACCTTAGCTAGCCATCTAGAATAATACATGCTTTGGCCACTTCCCAAAGGTGATTTAAAGCAGTGAAGTGATTTGGAACATACCAATCCTTTTGCCTCATACAAGGCAAACAGACATCTTTGGAGTAATTTTACAAATAGCTAGGGCCCACACCATGTAGGGCTTTATAGGTCATCAGCAGCACCTTGATGCACACTCACAAGCATATTGTTAACTGGTGCAGCTCACAAAGGAGTAAGATTGTCATGTGATCATATGAGGCATGCTCATTGCTGCCGGTGCTGCTGCATTCTGGATCAGTTGAAGTTTATGCATTGTCTTCAAGGGCAGCTTCACATGTAGCACATTCAATTAGTCAAGCTGTGAAGTGACTACGGCACGAGTGAATGTCTTGTCTAGGAAAGAGCACCACTAGTGGGCCAAATGAAACTGTGCAAAGGCTTTCCTGGCCACAGATGCCATAGGCCACTGAGGAAAAGCTGTGAGCCCAGGAAGACCCTCCCAGATTGTTCATCACTCTTCAATGGGCAATCAACCCATTTAAATTTAAAGATGGAATATCCACAAATATAAGTGATCCTAACATCCATAGCATTCAAATTTAATAGGACCGAGTTGAGGATTCTTTTTCCTCATCCAGATTCACACAGTCTCCAGGTACTGGGGCAGAAACTTGACACTCACTTAGGTGGCTGATGGTACCAAACCCAAACCAGTGGGTGACCTTATTCAGTGCTTCATGCAGATATTGCATAGGGAGGGATAGAAAGTCAAACTCTATGGCATTATGATGGAAGATGATTATTTGTAGTAATTTTTTTCTCTAGAGTTAATTTTTAAAATGTGCTTTTTTTTGCTAATTGCTATTACAAGTGCAGAACACCAGAGTATATCTTTTCACTTTGCCTACAGCAAATAAAGCTGATTATTCATGCTTTGGGTAGTGGGATGATCTTATATTATATCTAAGCTAATGCTGTACAATAAGACCGAGCATGGAATTTAATAATGTGCCAGAATTACTTTTCCTCCTAATAGGACCCATTGTCTTATAATTAATAGCAAGAAATTAATGAAAAATAGTTTTCATGAATGTCAATAATTCATTGAATCACAATGGATAATGCCAACATCAATCTAAGTGCAATTACTGAACAAACAAAGTGAATCACAAAGAATATGCAGATTTTTCTACAGGCTTATTTTAAATATATAAATGGTCTATATTGCACATTAGGACTTTTGTTGTTGATTAAACTGTTGTTTAAGATATTGCCCAACAGCATTAATAATATAATCCATTTTCTTTATAAAGTCAACTGATTTGATTTCTAAAAATATATTTCTATTAGCAAATTAGACTCCGTCATTTGCTCAGAAAGCAATGGAACCAAAAATAGCTGAAGCTGCAAGACTCACACAATGCTTATGCAGTGTATAACTCATCAAAGTGATTACAATTTTCTAGCTGAATGGCTGATCAGTCATTCTGAGCCCATGTTTCAGGATTTGGTATACTATATGTCAACTGACAATTTTCAGTTCTTAGAGCTTTACTTTTTGATCAGGGATTTGAGGGTTCCACACCTCCAATATGAAAAAAAGAGGAAAATTCAGGGTCTAGACATTGTGTTCCACTCTTTGCCTTCCACCATTCTTTGCTGTATTTGCTTTAGCAACAAGGGAGAAAAAGAGTGACCTTGCAGGGGGAATTATAAAGCTGCCCCTCCAATTGCCCTGAGGATAAAAACAGAAGGGTGCCATGTGACTTGTTTTGGGGAAAAAGGGGGACAATCCAGGAGCCAATAATGGTAGAGATTCCAATTTGTGTACTCCCAACTGTTTGCCTCACACAACTTTAGAGAAAACCTGTTCAACTTCTTTTCACGGTTTCCTCTAGAGCAATACAACCCTCTAATCCCTTAATTCAGAGTCCAAAAATTAATTGACTCAGATGGAGAAGTGGTACCAGACCCAGATTCAGCAGCTTTTCTGAACTGTCCATGTAACTGACCATGAGTGGAACAGAATCAATGCTTCCTTACTTTCTTGGTTTTTATATATCTGGTTCAACTTCATTTCTCCAACTGGGCATGCTGTAGATTTCTGTGCATTGAGACTTCCAGAATTTTCAGGTCAGGCATTCTGTGCAGATTTTATTTGGTTGGGCTTTTTACTGAATACACAGAATGTTTTTAACACTTTGCACTAAATGCAAAACGTCTGTGGTCTTTGGTCACATTTGGTTCTCAAATCTGAGAGTCTCTCTAACAGTTGCAATTGAATTGAGCTTTTGAATTAACTATTATGTGAAAAATTAAATTGTAATTGTATTAATTATAATATTTAAATTTAGATTAAATTTACTTTGGATTATTTTATATTTCATTTTAGTTCAGTCCTCACCCCCTTCTTTGTTCTGACTCCATCCCACCTTTCAGAAGAGAGCCATTGTTTAATGTAACTCTTGAACCAGAAAAAGTTACTCAATCTTATACTCCAAAAATCCTGAACACTCCCAATGAGTTTGGCAATGACAGCAACTGCCCTATTTATCATGTCAGCATTTCTCTAAAAGGGTAGTTTTTCAATAGATTTTATGTCAATGTAAAAGACAGAAGAACCACAGATACTATATGATAGATAGATGAAATTATGAAACTTTGATATAAATTTTGTGGGCCAACTTAGAAAGATCACCTACTGTATAAAAAAATCAAGTTTCTTTGAATTTCTGTGTCAGATTTTAAGTAACTATTTGTGGTTTCTTTGTAATAGGGAAATAATTTTATTATTTTATTTTATTATTTAGCTTTGCATTCTATGAATTTATGAAATAAATTATCAACAATACCAGCTAACTCAAGTATGGAATGCTTTGCACTGAAGCTCAAATGTTTAGGTTTTTTTGTTACTAAAAACTGAAACTTTGTACTTCCTGGCCAAAATAACATGCATAAGATTCACTGTCTGTCATGACATTTGGTACCAAACGAAAAGATTACTCATCAGGAGTAATCTGTGTATAACATTCATTTCATAGTCTCAACTGTCTACTTTCTAAGGAGAAAACAATAGTAGAACTTGAAATAAATCATGGAATGCAGCAGCAGCGGCTTGATGAACAGTCAATAAATCATTTCTGCATAAAGCTGAACGCAAATTAATTTTATTTGATTGCCATTGTTGTCACAAGTAGAAGTTTTGAAAATAACCATGCAGCATGGACACTAGCATTCTATAGAATGACCTGTGGAGCCATTCACCTGTGGGCTCTGAGATAGAATTGGGTATTCATGCTATAAATACCCCAGACTGATATTTTTGTGCTGCCGGTAAATCCAAGGTGATTAGAAAGGTTTACACAGTCAGATTTGATTGACTTGAGTTTTCCTTCTCCTACTCCTGTGTAAGAATGTGACAAATGTACATTAGATAAAATATATTGATGGATGATTATGTGTCATCAGGCCAGAGTCGACTGTCAGTGATATACCACACATATTATTTTTCCAGAACTATATGTCCCAACCTGACCCAGAGAACCTGCAATGAAACACCTATTGTTTCTGCAATCAAGTCCATCCACCTTGCTGCTGATTGTCCTTTTTAACTTTCACTATGTTGAACTTTCCCATATTCTTCTTTTTATATTCCATGTTACAACTGTAATTCTATCTTTGCCGTTTCAGATTTGTTTTCCTGTGTTGCAACTTCAGCAATTAGACAAAGGCTTTACTCTAGCTACACCATAAACACCATTAGTACTTTGAAAAATCCTAAATTCTACCTCAGAAGCATGTTGTGTGATCTGACCTGAGGGACCCATTAAGTGCTACTGTACTGCCAATTATTTTGTATTTTCTATCGATATGTTGCTCTTGATAAAAACATAATCATCCATTGCCTTTTCCTGTGCAGCATTAAATGATATCTTCATTGGTTGTCACTGACATCAATGTCTCCCTATATCATTTCTACCAGATTTAAGTGCCTACTTACTTTAACTGGGAAGTTGAGATGACATTCCTGCTTGGGTGACCTTACAAATGCATATGTTTTTGGCATATATTCTTAATGTTTGTTAATAGTAATATAAAATTAGCTACAACCCTCATTGACAACTACACCTGAACAGGATGTGCACCATTTCAGACCTGATATCAAAAATGTACCTTGGTAAAAATGGGAGGAAAGAGCTATGTATACACTGTTCTGCATTCCTGAATGAAGATGTCATGCCCCTGTCAGAGTCTGAATCCAAGAATGAAGACTAACAGCTGACAGGGCATGGGAGTGTGGCTCCATTGGCTGTGGAGAAAACTGGGGAAGGGCAAAGAAGGTCTGGGTAGAGCAGGGAACAGGTAGAACAAGGGAGAGGGAGTTCAGAGGAAGACCCAGGCCCACCCCTCTTCATCCTAGGGCATGCATGGAGGAATGGAGAAGAAAGCAACATGGGTTGCGTGGCTTACAGATGAGGAAAGGGCCCTGATTCCCTTCATTAGCCACAGCTGGGAAGAAATGCATGCTGAGTGTGGCATCTGCTGGGACTAAACGTGAGTTTATCTTGTGTTGACTTTGGTTATCTATGTTCCTGGTGTCTTCCCAACTGTGTTGAGTTATTGTTGTGCCTTCACATCTGGAATTCTTGCTCCTGCCCTGCCGAACTAATTACCTCATTTTGCTTTGATTGGACTAATAGTTGCAGTTTTTGTTGACCATGTTTTGGACATGATTCTCTGCAGCCAAAGACTGTTCCTGGGAGAGTTTTTCTCCAGCCAGAAGGTAACCAGGACACTGGGGGCAAAGTTGGAGCTAATAAAAGGACTCCTAGTGATTATCTGACTGTGTTGCCTTTGTGCCAAGCCCAAGAAGGGTGGGATTTAGATCTAACAATAAAAATCAAATAGATAATTTATCCTGGACGATGATATTCTGAAACAATATGGTATTATTATTATGAAAGGCAAGAGAAAATAGGATACTATGGAATACATTCAGTGGAAGGACTTCTTTGTTTCTCAGAATCATTACCTCTAATAAAAATGCACATTTGTTACTGGAGCCTAAAAGGCTATCACTTGGCAGATCAGACACTGTGCAGCGTTTGGTGATTTAAATTGTTAATCAGCCAGTAGGGTCATTTTAAACATTTAATGAGAATGCTCAACTCCTAGAAGTGCTTTCAAGCCTTGATTTAGAACTTAGTATAAACCGAAGACATTCTAATAGAATATTGCAGAATTTGACATGAAAGACCCAATATCAAGTCAAGGCAATTTGCCACTTGCAGATAGCAAAGCATGTGTTCATTTAATAAGTACAGCAGTTTATTAGATTTCAAAAGCATAATATCAAACAGAACTGTATTTGGTGTATATTGCAACTCTTTAGTATATACATAGTGCTACACAATACCCTCATGTATTCTGAAGGTAATATCAGAGTTTGGGTCATGAAAGCAGAGTAATCCTTACTACATGAAATCTTGTGTTAATGTGGAATTTCCCCACGTGTCTGAAAATAGATTGATGTTATTTTCTGAGAAAAGCGTCAGTCTATGAGGAACTAATGCAATCATGGACAGAACTGAAAAATCCTCAAATGATTCAAAATGCAGATTGTGCACAGAAGCAAAAGAAATAGTATATCATATGCTCAGCACATGTAAGAAGATTGCACAAACTGATCATGTACAACAATATAACACATTACAAAAATAATTCACTGGAACATCAGTAAAACTTATATGCTAGTAATGAAAAATTGGTGAGAACATAGAGTTGAAAAAGTAGTCAAAATGAGTAGATTAAAATATTGTGGGATTTCCTAATGGAAACTGATAAAGCCTTGGCATAAAACACCCCAGATTTAACTGTGGTTCAATTGATGTGGCAATACAGGAAATTAAGTAGAGTAGAAAATTACAGAAGAAGATGACAAAGTGTCAGGATCTGAAAAACAAAGTTTAAAAATTATGGTATATTGGACAGCACTTAGAAAATCTACATATTGACAGCATCTGTCAATTACAAAAGGCAATGTTGCTGAATCTGCACGTATACTGCACTGATACATTACAACAATCTACATTCTTGGGAGGACTTCAGTGTCCATGAAGGCACAATCTAAAGAACTGGCAGCTGTGATTTCACATTATTATGTACAGTATATAATAAAAATGCTAAAAACACAATACCTCAGGCTTAACAATTGTTGGTACAGAAAACAAAATATCTGGATAATGGATTTTGCAGAATCTGGAGGGAGCAGAATAGAATTGGAGAAAATCACAAAATAAAAAGACCTGCAAATAGAAATAAAATGACTGTGGCAAAAGAATGCAAAAATAGTATCAACAGTAATAAGTCCCTTGGGTACTATTCTAAAGCAATTGCTGTATCACTTGAATACCATTGGCATTGACAAAATCACCATCAATTACTTACAAAAGGCAGCTTGAATTTACATCCCATCAAACAACATCTGCCTATTCCAGGTCCTTGGGAAGGATTCAGTAGATGGATAAAATTGCCATATCTGGCTGACTGTGCTACCAACCAAAAGACAACAAATTAAAGTATTATGTACCTGTTTTCTGCCATCTAATATCTGGATTTTGTAGCCAGTCATAACCCTATTGTTTGCATTCATCATTTCTGAGCTGGACTTGGCTAGGATAACAAAAAAAAGTCTAACCGGTGAGATCAAGAGTGCTTAACTAGGTAGATCAATTCACGCTCACTAGGTTCTTTTGCTGAACACTTGAGAAGAACATATTGTATATGATGTGAGTGAAAGATATTGTATGTTCAGTTGACTTAATAGCATAAGCAAATGAGTTGAAAAACAAGAAGCATATGTGACAATATTATCACACATGAACTTTCATATCTGTTATTGGTGAAGGACATCTCCTTTGTTAACTGTTGGATCTATATCCTTCTGAAAGTTCTAATGTTATTTTTTTTTCAAACAAGTTTTATTCAATTTTTAACAATTTAAATAAGTCTCTTTTCAGTAGACAGCATATTTCCGGGTCATCACTTTTACATGCAAATATGACAATAGTTTTATAGTATTTTTAACATTTAACTTCGTATTTTATCCCATTTTTACTTCCATTCCATTTTTTGCAAACAAAGAGCCAAACAAATTAGTCCTAGTCTCAGATCTTAATCTCAATCTATATAACCCCATTTCATTTCAAATTATTATAAATAGTTCTTAAGCATTTATATTTCTTTTAAAATAATAATATGTTTGCTCATCATATAAAGAATAAAGTTTATCCATATCTATCCTTAAACTATCTTCACATTATTAATGCTCTTTTATCACTTACATATTTCTTTTATCCATCAGATTTGCCCTTTCATCATGTATTCTTTCCATAATTCTAAATCAATACAAGCTTTAACACAAAAATTAAAAAAACCTAGACTTACCCCCTTTACTACTTTGAAAGTGTCACCTCAGTGATTAACATAATAACATTATAATAATCATTCCCTTTGAGGCAAAAGATAGAATAAGAAAAAAGAGAAGAAAAGCTACATAACATTATATATCTTTTCAGTCGGGTTCTGCAACACATATCCCCCCAATTTAAAATTTATTTATAATTTCAAAGTAATAGTAAAAAATAATTAACCTTGGTTACTGACAAGTCTCATTTTTAAACATCTTCAAAAATTATTTCAATTAATTCAATTTATCTAATCAACATTTACCTTTTTTTATAAGTGAGAGTGTACCTTCATCTAAAAAAATTTGTTGTCAGTAGCCCCCTCTATTGTTTTATATTTTAATAATTACGGTATATTCTTATTACCCATCTTCTCCATGCAGAACCCCCTTCTTAATACCTTAGCCATTATCTCTATGTAAACGAGTTTCTTTCTTCATTATATAATTCCCATATTTCTCTGTCTTCTGCTCTTGTTTCTTGTTCCCTCTCCTCCTCTTTCTGCTATATCCCTTCTCCATCCAATTTGAATCCCTCTTTCTCTCATTACCTTTCTGCTCTCTTTTCTTCTGGGCCTTTCTACCATGCCTAATTCCATAAATGTTCCCCTTTTAATTGCTTTCTTAGGTTTCATTTTTGGACCACCCTTCCTTTCCCTTTTATTTGTAGTGATCTTTGTGTTAGTTGTCTCTTTAAAATGGCTTTCCCTTGTGCCGACTCCTCCCTTTCCAGGATTCCTTCTTCTTGTTCTTTGTTAGCCATTTCCATGTCTTCGACCAAGAGCCAAATTAATTCAGTCACTTCCTGTAGCAGTTCTTTCATGCTTTTAGATTCCATTTTAATTCCTTGGATGGCCACAAAGTTTTTATTTTCCTTATTTCTTCTTCTTTAAATTTTTAAAAATCTCAACCCACGCCCAGAGTCTGTATCAATGTCACCAGCTAGTCCAGCAGTCTGTCTTTTATTTAAGTTCAAACTTTCACCTTCTGTAGTTCTTGCTTTTTGTTTCAATATTTGTTTAAAATTGTAACAATTCCAATCCACAAAGGAACAGGATATTTTCCTTCTTCTTTAAATTCCAGTTTTTATCCACTGAGTGGCACTTTCTGTCACACAAAATCTTCTCCCTTTCCTTTTGTTTTAATATTCAGGGTTTTTCGAGCCTCAAACTTAAATTCTTATGCCGGCTTCTACCTTTCCCAGTCCGAAGCCCCTTATAGCTGTCAAAATATTTTACTATTTTTCCTTCACTTGATACTTATGCCGCTTCTTTTTCTTTTTTTTTAAAAAGCTCATTTTTATCTTAATCCTGGGGTATCTTTGTTGATTTTACCTTCCAATACTCCCGATTCTTCTGCTGTCAACTTCTTTCTTTCCTCCTGCACAAATCTTAATCCAGTTGAGACCTTCTCTTCAAGGTGGCCATATTGACCACCGCTTCTTGTCGTCTTCGGAGGGAAAAGACCAGACTCAAAGGGGGGAGATGAGGCTCCCCTCACTCTGTCTGGCAGCTTTCCCTTTCTCCGCCGCCCCTACGAGGCAGCTTCAGCCCCGAACCATGAGGATCGGGGCTCTCAGATGAAAGAGCCGGGCTGCGGTTGCGGACGATCGCAAACTGCCACCCATTAGCGAGAGGGCTCAACCCGGAAGTCTGCCTGAAAGTTCTAATGTTATTGAGTGAAAGTTCCATGGCTGTTCAGCATATATGCTTTCTCTATTTAAGATGGTGAGGCTTTTGGGGATCATAGGAATGATGGGAAATATAGTCTAATACATCAAGAAACATCAAGAAAGGGCAGATGGCCTCCAATTAGTATAGATTAGTATAATTTACTAAGGCGGTGTTTCCCCAAAAGGAAAAGTTGGCATAAACAGTTTGAGAATGTAGAAAGAGTCTGTGAATCCCATCACTGAACCAAACAGACTGGAGAAGAAGAGTGGGGGTATGCCTTTTTCTTGGATCTAGCCTTATTTCTATATGTAATGTTCATTTCATGCATCACATTAAATATTCCAAGAAATAATATCAAAACTACCCCATGAGATGTATGTCTTTCAGCAAACATAGCAAGATTAATTTAATAAAACCCTCAAAGAATAGCAATTCTGTTTATTCAGTGTGAAAAGATCATGAAGGAACATCAATATTTTGACATTCTTACTGAAGCTGAACATCACTGCACTTCAGGCTGTGAGAGGGAAAATGAATGTATAATAAATAGCCAGTAGAACATGTGATCATATTTTGGCTTTTATTGCTATTAAGTAAGTAACTAAAAAGCATCTTAGCAGCAATAAGAGACTCATCTCTACAAGTCAGCATCCCTGCTGAAGTCCTACAGAATAATTTTTCACTGTTGGCTGGTGGAACTTTTCTCTCATCCAGTCTTTGGTGCATGTTTCATTGTCTGGCTGAAATAAAAAACAAGCATAGCTGAACTTTGGAAAGTATACTTGAAAAGAAATGCAATTGTAGGATGTCTTTCCATTTGGTTGTCTGACCCCAGGCAGCTTTTCTGCTTTTATAAGTGATTATCTTATTAAGGCTTCAGCTTCTCAACAGCCTCATGGAGAAACATTTGTCTAGGGGAACCTACAGTTTGCAACTGCAAAAAATAATAATAATCCTGGCCATCAGCATCTTGCACATCATAAAGGATTATTTGTAAGCAGATTTAACAAAATGCTGAGGAGTAAGGTTTTGTCCATTCTGTGATATCTAAGTTGACTGGTTGAATGTGAACTTCATCATAGATTTCATCTTCCTGAAGTAATCCAACATGCATAAACTATTCATAAAAGAAACAATACTGTAATCCTATATATAAAACTTTTTAACAAGAGAAGTGTTAATTAAGAGTTACTGTTGAACTATGGAAAGTTTGGTTGACTGCAAAAATGAGCTAATCATTCCATATGGAATTTGGAGAATGTGACAGACTCAGAGATCCATTTTATGGGCCAAGTTTGCTGGGTGCTCCTAGTCAGCCTGCAGGCATGCCTAACATTGATGCATCATCTGGAGACTGATGGAGGCATAAAATGAATGAATGCAGTGCTGAAGCAGTACTTAACATTCCTTTCACCAACTTCTAGCAAGATGATTGAGTGGATCTGTTGGCGCTGGCTGAATTTGCACACAACAACCTGCAGCATGCATCCACACAGATGACTCCATTTTTGACCAACTATGGTTTTTCCCCATACCTGTTTCTCCTGACCATGTCTGACTCACCTTCAGGACTTCCTTCAGGAGCTGCAAACCTTACATCAGTTTTTAAGAGGATTTAGATTATGCCTGGCCCATCAATTCCACCTTCAAATTTCACCTCAGACAGAAACCTGGTCTGCAGGGGGACCTAGGGAGATGGGTCATGCTGAGGGGAATAGTGTCATGGATGGTACTGAAGTGGGCTCAGACAACAAGGAAGTGCCTGCTTCAGGAACTTGGGAGCGGAATGTCGCAGATCATCTAGGAGAAGAGGAGAACTCTGAATCAGAAATGGATGGGTAAAGTAGAGGTGGAGATACCAGGAACTTCAAAAGGGCCACAGGAGTGATTGGATGAACAATGGAAAGTCAGAAATGCAGCTGCAGCCAAGAGCCTTGGAAGGCCAGCCAGAAGTAGAGGGTGGAGAAGGGGCATAGTACAATTGATGAGCAGGGATGAGGAGGAACTTCCCCCTCCACCTGGTCCTAGGGCACACAGGGCCAAAAGGGGAGAGGTGCAATGGAGGTCAGTGAAGCTACTCACGAGGAGGAGGCTTTCCCCCCTAATGAGTTGCTCTGGCTGATAGTTATTTATCCCTGCAAGCGGAACAGAGTGATGCTGAGAACAACTATTCCATTTCAAATTGTGTGTTTGTTAAGCCATCATATACCTTGCTTTGGAACTTCTCCTTTGATTCTGTTTCTGGATTTTGGATGTTGTCTGGTGGACCTTGGAATTTATTTTGTTTTGTGGGATTTGTATTTTGAACTGTGAATTTGTCTTTCCTGGACTTGCTTTATATTTTTCATTACATGGGAAACTGAACTCATTGGATTTGCTCTGGTTCAGGGCTGGTGAAGTCTCAATAAAGATTTCAAATCCTTGTGGTGTGAGTGAGACAGGGCAGACATATTTAAATTTAGTTTGCATTATAGAACATGTAGTAGGAGTGATGTGATGGCCTAGAGATGGAATTCTTGCCTCACAATCAGGAGGCTGTGAGTTCAATCCTAGGTAGAGGCAGGTATTTCTCTCTCTGGGCACACTGAGAATATATCTGCTGAACAAAACTCCTCATTGGTGACAGGAAGGGCACCCGGCCATTAAAACACTTGCTAGCTCCATTCAGTTGCCCAGACAACATCCCGCAAGGGATTATGGGGTCATTGAATAAAGATGTTTATAGAATATGTAGTAATAGAACATGTAGTAAGAAAAAGGTATGAAGTAAGGAGATATAGTTTAATTTCCATTGTTGCTTTTTGGATATTGTAATTTTGACCTTCTCTGAATTTTGGTCTGGATCTCCAGGCAAATGAAGCTTTTTATTTCCCACAATGTCCTCAGCTTAATACTTGGGACATTAAATGAAAAGAATGACTAGACCAAATTATCTAGTATTATTTAGGGCATGTTCATCACTGTCCCAAGAACTGGCAAGATGATTCTCAATGGCAAGTTAGTCAGGATATAGATTTGGGCCTGTGAGATGACAGATTTGTTTGTTTGTTTGTGTGATGTAAACTGTACATTGAGAGGTTGGAAAATGTGTAAGTTTTGGTTAAAATGCCTGATTTGTGAGCCAGAAACATGTAACCAGGGGTGGGATTGTACCTGGTCGGACCAATGTTACGATTCTGCACAGTTCAGAGAACCAGCAAATCATGTGCCACTGGCTAGCCCCTCCCAACCCCGCCCATCACTCCTTACCTGGCAGGTGCACCATCAAACTTGCCTGCATTTGGTAAGTTGCTATTTTTCCCTTTTTTCCCCCTGACCATCAGCTGTTCTGCTGTGCTGGGAGATTTAGATTAGCTAGAAAGCTGGAAATCGTTGGGTTTCTTGCTTTCTAGCTAATCTAAAAGCAGAGCCGAACCTTCCTTAGGACTGAAGCTTCTATTTTTCAGTGCAGACTCAGGTAGCAGATTGCAGAAAGATAGATTTCTGAGTAAATCTGTGATTCTGCGAGCAACTCAATCTGCCTGCCTGCTTTGCCTGATTTTGGGTAAAAGTTGTTCTTTTTTTAAAATAAAAAATTCAATATTTACAGAAATAGTTATAATATTTAAATACAAGCCACGCCCACCCAGTCATATAACCACCAAGCCACACCCACAAATTAGGCCATGCCCACAGAACCAGTTGTTAAGATATTTGAATCCCACCCCTACATGTAACGTTTACGTTTCACCTCAAGCTTTGTCGTAGAACCACCCTAAAATCTAGCCATGATTCAGTTCTTTTGCTTGTTATATAATGGAGATATATACTTATAGGGTATTGGCTAAAAATGTATGAGAATGTTTAGCCAAGGCCAGTGGAAGAATAATTGGTTGGATAAACAATTTTCTTCATATTACTTATTTATAGCAGGTCATCGCATATCAGTCTTACTGTCTAGATTTTCCTGTTGACCGTGCATGATAAATAAGACCTGTAACACATTAGCACAGGATTTGCTTCTTTCTCTACCATTTTAATTATATTTGGTAATATGTAATATGCAAATGTAGGACATGTAAATATCCTATTTGGTAATATGTAATATGTAAACCTTTTTACAGCTAGGCTTTTAGACTTTGTTACTAACATAGTTTCTGGGGTGAGTTTCTGGGTGCTACGGATATTTGTATTAATAAGAAAAGGAAGAATAGTCTCTTAATCAGCTATGGCAGAATTGGATGGGGTAAATTTAATGTTATGCAATATTAACTTCATCAATCCTAAAGGAAAGTATCTTGTTTTTTGGGTCATTGATTGCACCACCAAACTGTCACTGAGGTAAAGAATTCTTTAGCTTAAATAAGTTTGAACACTTTATGTATTATGTCCCTATTTATGTTTTCCTGTACCAAGGAGCTGCTTCACAACAATGGTGGTCACTACAATGTTGCTGAAAAATTTCTTAAATCCCTATATTCCAATCTCATCCTGAAGGTCCAGTGCCATGTGCAATGTCTTGTCTTTCTGAATAACATCATTAGGTATTTGTTTAGATTTCTGGTACCAGCCCAGGGGTGGGATTCTACTGGTTCTATCTGGTTCTATAGAACTCCTTGTTAACATTCATTCCTCAAGGTGCTCTGGCACCCTGCCTGATTTGTAACTCCGGCTTGCAGGTATTTTTAATCTAATGATCAGTATTTAGGGCAGCTTTTTGCAAGCAAAGAAGCTTTTTGTATTTTTCTACAGGTAATCCTTGACTTACAACAGTTCATTTAGTGACCTTTAAAAGTTACAATGGCACTGAAAAATTGACATGACCATTTTTCACACTTATGACTGTTGCAGCATAACTGCAACTGTTGTTCTTGGTTCTGATCTGGTTCAATAGCTTGTGATCCAATGTAAGAAGGATGTTGAGGAACAAAGAGTGAAAGGGTGCAGAAGTATTCATCCAGAATTGAAGGTTGGGCTCCTGGGGAGAAGGAGCATCTTTGGGACTGAAACTCGCTGTACTGTAGATACAAATAGAAGCATCAGTGGGTCTAGGAAGGGTCACCAATCTGAAACGTTAAAGGCTGCATAATTCTGCAGCCCTCAGTAGGGTTTCTTCTTCTTTCTTTCTTTCTTTCTTTCTTTCTTTCTTTCTTTCTTTTTTTCTTTTCCTCCCTCCTCCTCCCTCCTCCCTCTCTCTCTCCTTCTCTCCCCCTTTCTTCTGCTATTGCCTTTCTTCTGGGCTGTTCTTATTCTATAATACTATAGAACTGGGATTGCTCTGAGCATCCTCTTGTTTCTAAGCTGCCTCATTTGTTTCTGTTGATTGCATGTATTTTAAGACCCTGCACAAAGATTAAAAAGCACAGTCCCTGCCTGCAGGCTCATTCTCTGATAGGCAGAGTACAATAGAACAGGGCCAAACTGGGAGAATCCCACCCTGGGTGTGTGTGTATGTGTGTGTGTTTCAGGTGGGCTTTCTAGCTTTAGAAGGAGATCGGGAAGGAGGAAGGGACAGAAAGAGAGAGAGGGAGAGGGGAGAGAGAAAGAGAGGGGGATACAGAAAGAGAGGGAGAGAGAGAGAAGGGAGAAAGACAGTGAGAGAGAAAGAGAAAAGGAAGATACAAGAAAGAAAAGAGAAAAGGAAAAGAAAGAAACAGAGAGAAAGGAAGTGAAAGGAAGAAAGGGGGATGGAAGGAAGGGGAAACAAAAAAGGAAAAGAAGAAAGAAAGGGAAAGAAAGAAAGAAAGAAAGAGGGAGAGAGGAGAAAGTAAATGAGATATATGAATGGATAGATAAATACATGGAAGGAGGGAGGGACAGAGAAAAAAAAGGAGAGGAAGGAAGGACATAAACCCTGGCTTCAGAAGACTTTGAAGCAGCACAACAATCTAGGGCTGGCCTGCAAGGAATCTTGGAGGTCATCTAGTCCAACCCCCTGCTCCAGCAGGAGATCCTTATAGAATCAAAGAATAGCAGGGTTAGAAGTATATGTGTGTGTGTGTATGTGTGTGTGTGGCTGTCAAAACACCAAAAGCAGGCCAAGTAGCTCTGTGGAAGTCAGTCGTAAATTAGAACACTTGCTAAGCAACTGGCCATTAAGTGAGGACCTGGTCATTAAGTGAGGACCACTTACATTTGGTTTGCCAGTCACATGTCCACCTGCCCAGACCTCGCCCTGCCCTCTCCAGGGCTTCCCAGGTCTTGGAAACTGGTAAAAAACACTTGCTAAGCAACTGGCCATTAAGCAAGGATCTGGTCATTAAGTGAGGACACTTACATTTGCCAGTCACATGGCCACCTGGCCATGCCCACCCAGTCACATGACTACCTAGCCACACCCACAAATTAGGCCACGCCCATAGAACCAGTTGTTGAGAAATTTGAATCCCACCCCTGTACCAGCTTGTTTCCTCATGCATGATTAGAAATGCAGTTTATTTACATACAGATACAAATACATGTGTGCAAAATTCTCTCAGTAGCATATCATTTGTTAATGCAGTAAATAGTTGAACTTCTCCAAAATAACTTCAGGAAAAAGTTAGGCTGCTGCTTCCATGTACTTGGCAAAGAACCCTGGTTATTTATTGTATGTCTAAAGAGAAGTGCAGTTTAGAATGTTGTAACTGGTTTGTTCAGGTTCCTGGCTTAGGGATGGACATTGTATTAAATATCCTTGAGCAAATAATAATTACTATTACTTTTGCAACCTAAGATATTTTACTGGATTCTGTAAGACTACAAAAGGAATCTTGATAAAGATGGTAATTTTAGGGGTTCTCTTTTTGAAATGAAATATCTGTTGTAAAGTTGTGAGACCTATTTGGGATACATTCTGGAAAATTAGTAATAATCACATCCTAATAACTTTGCAAATTTTTACCAATACTGCAATTTAGTTCAATATATTGCATTGTAGAAATCATACACAGTGCACACTGCTTAATGTTAAAATAAATGTGTATATTTTTAAATAGCTGGACAAAAATGAAGCCAAGGTAGACAACATTTGATATTTTTTCCTGAATTTCTGGATATTAATATACTGCTGTACATGCAGAGAGAAACCAAGATATTGACAGCGGAACCCTTATTTGAGTTAAGCATTTTTAAAATATATTTATGACAGACAATATATATTTATATGTAATATACATTAATAAATAATAACTATAACTATTACCCTGTTTAAATAGCAGACTTACAATTATATACTGACACATTTTACTGGATCAAATCAGCACAAAGTGTAAACAGGTAATTGACCATGTTTCTGCCTATGACTTAAAATATTAAATGTTTTAATATTTTATTAAATATTAATGGTCACTCTTTGAAAATAAATAACTAAAATTCAAACTGTTAAAAGTATTTGATTAATATCTTTCAAGTTTCCATTCATTTCAGTCTCTCATAATATTCATAACATAGGAATGACCAGTTTTGTTGCTAATGAAACAAAGTATTTTTTTAAAGCTTACTTAAATTACTTCCCTATGCATTGGAGCTATGTAACAGGAGTTACAAAAGGATGGTTTTATCTACTTCTGTTACTATTGTTAAGTAAGCAAAGCCTTGGAACATCAAGTTTGTGCAAAATTGTACTATCGTGAGCAGGTACCATGAACTCCTTCTGGGGTTTCATGGTAAGTAAAATGAGCAAATGGCAGCTTATTTTCATTTCTGATGCTATTTTGATCTGAAGAAGTCTTTTAATAGAGTATTTTACCTGTTTCGTGTTTGAATCAGCAGTACCAAGAGGTACTGCAGTCCTGGATCAAAAATAGCTTTTCAGTTTTGCTAGAATTAACAGCCACATCAGAATCATGACAATTTTCCATCAATAAATATAGAAATAATGCTGATGAAAAGCTTAAGGACATGATCCAATCTTATTATGAGCACAAGACCAACATAGAAGAAGATCATAGGCTTAATAGAATTTTGTTTGCTCCCTCCATTTTTCTGTTAAACCTCTGAGTTTTTATGCCTGGGTGAACTGAGAGCATGTATGTACTTGATATAGAATGATGGTCAGCTACCAAGTTACAGACTTTTCCATCATATGAAAAAAATAACCCAGGGTTTAACATTACTTTGTTTCTGTGGCTCTGACTCTTTGTATTGTTTCAATGATCATAGATATGGAATAAGGATCATAAAGATTGCAGATTTATCTTTTTATGGAAAATTCTGCTTGGATATTTTGATGAGATGTTTCTCCTAAAAATATCTAGTGCAATAATAGATGCTGATAAAATATATTAAGTGAGAAGTGTGAATAATATGCTGAACCATCTCCTTTACGAGATCAGTATACACAAATTTGGGTTGTCCTATTCTACAATGCAGTATTGTTTGATGAATTCACAATATGTTCTTCTTTCTTATCTTGAAATATGAAAATGATATTTAGGAAGATGATCAATGTTAGCTAAGCCATAAAACTTAAATAAGAAATATGGATCTGCTGTTGTCTATGAAGTGCTACCTGGGTTCTGCAAGATGCAAAATATAAATATTTAAAAGCAACATGTATATACAGTATCACTAACTCCTAGAAATACATATTTGCATAAATTAATATTAGAAGTTGTAACAATATAGCTTGCAGAATATCCTTCAGGAAATCTCGACACACACACACACACTCTCTCTCTCTCACACACACACACACACATATAAAGGGAAAGAAAGGAATACTTTGGAATATTGACCTTTACACCTAAAAAATAGAAACATATTTTGTTAACTGGATACAGTCAGGAATAACCCACATGTTGCACTGAAAACCTATTATTGATTTTTTAAAATCCAAAATAAATACTATTTTAAAAAGGCATGACAATATACTGTATATCAATCATGTAATTAATTTTGGCAAAGGAAAATAAAAATAGAGAAATTTTACATTTCTCCCTCTGTAACCAATGGCAGATTACTGGAGCTGATTTAAGTGAGGAGAGAAATACAATAAGAGATTCATGCATCTTTTCTTTTGTAAAATCAGGTTATGCTTCTATAGTATTTGATAAATTACATTTCTTGTCCTACCATTTTCCCATGTCTAGCAGTACAGGAGTGGAAGTAATACAATTAACTAGCTTCACTGGTTAAATACATAACCAACATGTTGAAATGCCAATCTATGGCTTGTAACAATCCATTGCTTGTAGCAATCTCTGGTTTATAATTTGTTTAATTTGATAAGCTTAGCAATAAGGCTATATTTTTCTAAACCAACAGAACATACGGTGAGGATGTTTGTTGGATGCAGTTGGCCAATAATGATTCAGTTTATAGACAGAAATGAAATTACAGTTTTTTAAAAAATTGAATATAAATAGAGCCAATTGAATTTGTTATCTCCTATATGTATTAGATTAGTATTAAAGAAAATTTGCATATTGATTGTAAATTAACCTTTTAAAAACTGGTGAAAATGTAAATATTCAAAAACCTGATGATTTTTTTCTTTTAACAGCAATTTAAACTGTAGTTTCCACAAATTTACAGATTTTAATCAAAATATGTAATTGGTTAGTTTACTACCCCTCTCCTCCCTCAAGTTTAAAATGCCTTTTAATAGACTAGCAAGGTTATTTATACATATACAATTTTAGGATTAATTTAAGCATTTAAATTTAAGATGTGTGACAGGTAAAATTGATTTGGTTTCCTTTTATGTATTTTTTAAACACATGCACTGCCTATTTTGCTATGATGTTTATTCTACTGGAGCCAATAAGCTGTCTCTTTCTTTCTCTAATGCTGTGGTTCAGCAATGCTCATATAACAGCAGCAGCCATTTCCTATCTAGACTCCATTTGGAAAATACTTCATTCTGTGGGAAAGTAATGGAAAAATGGCAGCAGTTTAGGGAAATAATGGAGTTCATGAATCTCATCTAATTTTATGACTCACTGAAAATTATCATTCTTTTGATGATTTAGTTATTTGTGAATAGCATAAAATGTTTCTGATTATTCTTAGTAGTTTTCACTTTCAAGAATACAAGCCATCTTTCCAGCTTTTCCTCTCAGATTGAATTCTCAATTCAAATTATTGCAATTATTGTAAAATCTTTTGACTGCTGAGAGAAGAATATTACATATTAAGATATTTAATTAACTTTTGATGGATTATCTTATGTATAATTCACACTTCAATAAAAATTATATTCTGCCCAAAACTAATTTCTTTACTACAAATCAAAGAATTTTTGCCGCACTGGTATTGGTCTACAAGAGAGGCAAAAATAATGCAGAGAGAATGACTTGAGACATCCAATGAATGGAAAAAAGTCACTAATTGTAGAAAAGCAGCAGAGGGAATTTATGTAATCAGCCAATGAAGAAAATCTTTGGGGTATATTGGATCTCAGTAATGTGACAGCATTTCTCTGTTTCCCTCTGCTATTGAGGAGAAAGGAAATGTTATACAAGAAAATATTCCATAATGGCTGAGCATATTAGTAGCACATGCAATATACAAAACCATAGTTTTATGGATCAGAGTTTAGTGTGGAACACAAATTAAAAATAACAATTCACTTTTTTATTGGATCTGAGAATAAAAAAAGACGGTGTCAACAACCATGCAGGTTTTTATTTTTTACTTTTGCATTGATTGATCATTGTAGATCAGAGGTGTGGAACTATGGCCCTCTTATGGTTTGTGGACTTCAACTAGAATTCCTGCTGGCTCAGGAATTCTGGAAGTCCACAAGTCATAAAAGGGCCAAAGTTTCCACCTCTATAGCTAGATACTGGTGGGTGAATGTGTTCTTGCTTCCCAAAAGGCAAATTAAAATGGCTTTGGAAATAACACACAAAACATGGATATAATTAGGTGAATGCATGCATGATAGCAATTTACCAAGACTTATACTGACACTGACTACAAAAGGTTATATGAGAGGCACTCATATAAACACACTGAATCCACACTGTTAGATGGTATACAAAGCTATGATTTGGACACAAGGTCAACCTTGTAGTCTAATCAAGCAGTTGGCTACCTAGCAATGTTCCACAATGGAAAAAAAGGCAGAAAATCCAGGTCATTAAATTGCTGCCAAGAAATATCATTTCAGATGACAAAAGGGTTATCAAAAGTTTGAATAGTGTTATACATAAAATAAACTCTGCCCATTTAACACTAGCATGCTTGGAAGGCATTAATCAGCTAGCTTTTTTAAAAAAAAAGATTTTTAATGATAGAAAATGCTGAAGAGAGGTGCTAAAAACCCCTTTTAATTTCTTCCCAGATCACTTTGAGCACTGAATATGTTTTAAAAAACCCTCAAGGGTCTAGAAAACCAGGATGGTTGCATCATGGCTATTATTTTGTACAAGCTTAATAAAGGGGTAACTGCTGAAAGAAAAGCCTTAATTTTCATGAAGGAAAAATTATTAGTAGAATATTTCAATTTATTTATTGCAAGGGGCTGACTCTAAGAGATATAAAATATACATGTTTGTTAAATCTATTAATTTCAGGAGCACGATTTATTGCTGGAAATCATAGAATCTGTAAGTTTCTCTGCTTCCTTACTGAATACCTTACTACCAGACAGGACACACTAGTTGATGTTGAACTTCTTTCTTCTCCTACTTCTGAAGGCAAGGGAACAATGTCTGTGACCATTTTTTAATGCTGATTAAAAAAAAAATCAACATAATTTTTCCTATTAAACTTGCCACACAAATTGATTATATATTTCAAGGGTTCCTCTATTTCAGAAGATTCCATCCAAACTATAAACTAGGACAGCAGTTGATGGTCTCATTTTTTTGCCAAATAAATCACTAAAATAGCAGTGCTAAATACCGGCTTTTGTATTGTTACATTTTGTTTAAAATGTGCATGTTAAAATGTTAGGAGCTTAACACAACATTTGGTTTCTGATTTCTAAAATACCCAAGACTAAATGTTCACTACTGAATGTTTACGCTTGAAGTTAACGTTCAGTGGTCCAGCTCTGGGAATGCTGCTGACGTTCAGCAGCTCAATCTTGCTCCAGGATGTGCAAAATAAAAGCTGCCAGTTAGCAGATGGAGGAGAACGGGGAAAATGGGGATTCTGAATTTGCAAATTACTTCTAGCTGTGCAAATTAGTGATATAAATTTTAAAGAAACCAATGTGTTTCTTTTCCTGGATATTGCATTTTCTCTCTTATTGACATTCAAATACTGTGGTGGAATGGGATATACTATAATTCTACCCAACATGTTTTTGATAATACTGTATAAGAGTTTAATCCAAATTGTTCCTCTTTCAAGACACAAACTAAAAGAGCTGCATGGTAATGTTTTTTTTTGTCTCCATCCATTTCTTCCCAAGCTACTTTCAATTTCCCATAGCAGCGTACCCTGTTGCACTATGGGTGAGGCAAAAGCAGTATTTCTCTTCATCTGGGCTGTTGTCATTTCTCCTCTGCCGTGGATACCTCTGGACTTGAATCCATATCGCTGAAGGCCTCTTTATTTGTAAAAGTAGAGCTCAGAGTCAAAGTGTGTCGAGGGTTCACTGGTGCCAGTTCATTTAAAACAATATTGTCACTTTTCACAAGAGTAGCCTTGTCCATGTTCTCTTTACTGTACTTTGCAACAACAGCATCAAGGAAGTCTAGTTTGGGTGGTAAAGTGCCACTTTCAAATAAGTATTTTGCTAGATAGGACACTGCAATGTTTGTAAAGAAAGATGTAAGCATAGCTAATGTCTTGAAAGGAAATCTCTGGGCGTATCCATTATCATCATGATACCAACCAGGATACAAAATCAAAGGCTGTAAGGATAGATAAGGCTCTCCACCAGTAATTCGAAGTAGGAGCCCTAATAAGTATCCCACAATGGCACCATAAGTATTTGTCCCTTTGATAAAAAGAACACATAAAAGTTGGGGGAAGATGATGATGTAAACCAGGTCAGAGCTGAGGTACCACAGGCCATATATGGTTTGAGCTAACAGAGCCATCACTGTTGCTGCAGCTCCAAACATAAAAATGGTAATTCGCATGACCCAAACTATTTCGTTGTCTGAAGCCTGTAAAATATAGGAATAGTTTGATTTTGCTTTCTATTACAGATATTTATATACTACATAGGTATCAACAGAATTATATGAATTAAAAATGATAAAAAATGTTGTTAATTAGAATACTTATGGCTCATAAGCAATCTGATATCTATAACCTGACCAGCAATTAAAGAAGCTTAGACATATAAGATATATCTAACATTTACAATGATTTAATATACTGGATCATGATAATGCCCTTCCCTTCACAATTCTGTTCTGTTCTTTCAACCAATTCTGGTATAAAATGAAAGATAGGAAAATATTATTACAGTATTATTGTTGGTTGCACAGTCACCTGGATTATGATTAGAATGGATTTGACCTTTTTATCTGTCTATCAAGTCTTTCCCAAGGACCTAGGATAGGTAGATGTTGTGTGAATTATTATTATTAGTAAGTAGTAATAGTAATATATCCTGGAATTTTATACATATAAAACTCCAGATAGCAAACTATTCTCTGCTTGTATAACCTGGAAGGAGAATATTATCTGTAACTTTTTCAGTCTGTAAACTATTGGGAAAATTATCTATGCTTTTTCTGATTGTGAATGTGGCCAGCAGAAGAAAATCCAAATGACTGGAAACTCCTTGGAATACACACAGGAGAATCGTTTTCAGTCGCATTCAGGTCAAAAAGGCACTTTTAAAATTTTGTTTTAAATGCTGCATCTTCATACATGGTAATATTGCATTTAGTGTAAGTTATCCAGGTGTGGAAAAGTTTCCACTTTGCTATTCTTTCATTAGTCAAAATCCTGTAAATTTAAATTCCAATATTATTCCTTCTGTTTAACGAATTATTCTCTTGTCTATGTTTCACTTAATTCATAGTTGCCTACTCAGTTACTTATAATTAAATAAAGTAGGTTTCTAGGCAAAGGCCACTTTGGAGCATATCTGCCTATCTCACAATTTTCAATGTGAAGTGTACAATGAGAATTCATTGAAAAGATCTGCCTGTATAAATCATTAATATTCAAATCATCAATCAATTTTAAGAAATAAGATTGCAGCTCATCTTCAGTATAAGGTATAGGATTGCTTTTTCCCTTTAAGCTTTGAAGATTAAAAACTATTTTTTTATTTTTATTACATTTTATATGCCGCACTTCTCTGAAGACTCAGGGCAGCTTACAATTTTTGGGACACAACCCAATGCGCTCAGCAATAGCCTTCATTCCATTGTATATGCCTGCTTATTACTAAGCGGCATTTTTACAAAGTCAGCTTATTGTCCACAACAATCTTGGGTCCTCACTTTACCTACCCTGAGAGGATGGAAGGCTGAGTCAACCTTGAGCCTGGTGGGATTCGAGCCTGCACTAATTGCAGGCAGCTGGAACTAAGTGCTAGGCATTTACTGCCTGCACCACCAAGGCTCTTTAATTTAAAACTCTTTAATTTAAAACTATGGAAGACTTTTGCTTCTAAAACATCAAAAGTTTGAGAATATCAGAAGCAAGTGGGCATAATTCCTTCACTTCTCAATGATTGTCATAGATTGAACACAAAATGGTTCAAGGTACTCTTTCCTTCCTATATTACATGAAAGTATCAATTGCCAACTATAGCTCTTATAACATTACAAAATGATACTGTGTTTATAATATAGCCTTACAGTTTGCCGAAATGAAAGCTGGTATATATTTCGTGCAAACATAGAACTTGCTGATAAAATGGAAGAGTCAGCAGAGGACATTACAGCAGCAGACACTGCTCCAAGGCCGAAGAACGAAATGTACACTGGACAAAGATGTTGAAGGACAATTGGTAATATCATGTCGCTTTCATTTTTAGCTTTAGGGTCTTCACCAACATATTCAGTCTGATTCCAAGCTGTAACATAAACATACACTAATTACAGTACTAGTGGATGGACCTATACCTGAAAAAAGACATCAGTAATCAGAGTACTTATGGCTCATAAACAATCTGACATCTATAACATGACCAGCAATTAAAGAATCTTAGACATATAAGATGTATCTAACAGGAATGTTTATTTAATGTACTGGATCATGATAAAGCCCTTCCCTTTACAATTCTGGTATCTGTTCTGTCCAATTCTAAAAACAGGGTTTTTAAAAATAAATAAATAAATAAAAAGTTGGATTTAACTGCTGGATTCTGTGGTCTTTGCCAATATTCATAATCAAAATACAAAGTATGCCTTCACAAGTTTTAAATTTATGGTTTAGATGCCAAATTTGGCTAGTATTATGCAAATTTGCAATTGTGAAATCTAGTAGACTTTAAAAGGCTTTAGGCTAAGCATTTAATTCATGTTTCATAAATTAACTATACAGTACATCATGGGTACAATTAAAATTTAAATAGAACAGTTCCCAAATGGCCTTTCCAAACTGAATTCTATTCTTCTTTGAAAATGTTTGGGATAGCATATTTGTTTAATATTACTGGGGACTACACCATAATGATAAAAATAGCACTGATATATTGCAAACATTGTAAGGTTGCTACAGCTTTGAGATAACACATCTCTGCTCTGGATATTCATTTATTGCTAGATATTCACTTTCAAACTGTGTAGAGGCTCATTTCTTGAACCCTCAGAACCATTAATTTGTTGTTATAATAAATGGTTGATATACCTGTTGATGCACCAATGGCACCAATAAGCACTGAAGGTATTGCCATTACAAGACATCCAAAAGCTGCTAGAAAAGAGAGCATTTGTGCATACATAGCTGATGAAGAAGAAAGGACTCGCTGGAAATAGGCTTGCCATGGGATTCCTCCTAACATCTACAAATAATCATAAATAACATTGCAGTCATTCATTCCTGGCAAATAGCATGAATCCAAGCAAAAATGCATTTAGCCAACACACTCCTTTATCAAACCTATTTGCCTAGCAGTCAAACCTGTACCTTCAGCAGTAAAAAAAGTGCTTTAAACTTTGCAAGCATTTTCTTCCTGACCAAAGTATGGAATATGATATTTAAGCTGAGCCAGAAAGAAAGTTGTCCCTTTAAGCTAGATTTCCCCCCAAATCCCATTATTCTTTGGGTTACATTTCAACAAAGCAGCAGGAGAGAAGAAAGTTGCTGCACATTTTTATCCCCACAATTCCATGTCTCTAATTCAGTGCTTCTAAACTTCAGCAACTTTAAGATGTGTGGACTTCTACTCGCAAAATTCTGGGAATTAAAATTAAGACATCTTAAAGTTGTCAAGGTTGAGAAACACTCCAATTCCTTTTCTTCTGGACAAAAAATAGTTCCAGAAAGGGATCTCCAGTGACAGGATCAGCAAACCTCAAGAAATAATTGTTTATCCACAGAGAAGCTGGTTTGGCTTTAAATATTCACTGGGTTAAAAACCAATTGCTGATGCATCATTTTTATGTTAATTTTGCACAAGGAGTTCAGACATGTTACAGAAATTGTATTGGGCATTTTATATATTAAACCAATTTCATACTGCTCCTTCACATATTTCTATCCTGCTCTGTAACCCAGAAATATACCTTCCTATTTCAACATTTTAAATGTTTTTTTTCTAAACACATTTATCCAATCTTTCAAATATGCTTCTATCTAATCACTCTTCTCTTGCAGATCTACTGAATCCTATCATACTCGCCATTAGAAGAGTTCCTAAGACACTTGCAATAGAGGGGTCTTCTGCTTTTTCACAATGTCATATAACTGTAATTCAGCATACAGTTAAATTTAAAAGGTTATTTGTCCAATAGTTCAAAGTTATTTTGCTAGGGCACATAATTGTACAGTTCAATCATTTTGGATTACAACCAACACAATTGCTTGTTGGTTGGAGCTGATCTCCAAAACATCTGGAGGGATCTAGGTTGTTCTCCCAGCATTAGACAATTTGTAATTTAAGAGGTTTGGAAAATAAACCTTAAGTAGTTTGTGGTCTTTCACAAAAAAGCTCACCAGTAACAAGAAATCGTCAATCCATTTGCATATGTCAGGTGATTTAATGGTTCCAAGCCAGGGTTTTTGATATACTTCATGCACAGCTGTGTACCCAATGTTTGTTACTGCAGGATTGGCCAAGGCAAATGGGATGCTGATCCACTGTAAAACAAAAAAAGGAAACAGACAGTATGGCATAAACATTTCTGCTTTTTATCTTTTTCATTTGTCATTTTTTAGTTGCAAAACCAATACTATAAAGTGGAAATATGATCATTCAAAGGTTAAAATATACCAATTAAAATGTATGGAAAAAAACACATCCAGAGAAAATAAACACTTTATTGTTCCCATTGGCTGCAACTTTCTCCTTCACACAAATAAGATTATGTATCAGAATCATATCTTAATTTTTTTAAAGGTCTTTGAGATTGAAAGACAACAGGCATGGAACTGAGGTCATCTTCTTTGGTAGGAAGTTTCAGGTCCTTTCTCTGATTCTACTATGTGTGTGTCTGACAGTGAGAGAACAGAACCTAAAACCTAAACAATCCTTTTCTGTTTAACTGGCTTTCCTTTAATCACTCGGGAGAAATTGTAGGCAACTGAAATTATTTTCCTGAAAATGTATTGCTCACATTATCTTCTTGTGAAGGAAAGACATTCTACTCTGGAGTGAATTGGATCAAAGAATGAAAATTGCTGTTTTAGGAACAAAAGCTATGAATCTATAGCCTCTTACTTAAAAAGGGAACATACAATACTAGGAATACAGAACAAATTCAATGGCCTCATCCTGGTTCTTGGGACTGGGAACTCCTGGCTGTATTTATTTGGTAATAAGCATCAGTGAACTCAGCTTAACCTACTTAAACAGAAGACTGAGCTCCAGTTTTATAACAGTATTCAGCTCTGTATATGTGTGTGTATACAGGCATGTTGGAACTGTAGAATGAAAAGGAAGTAGTATGTGAGGAAAACAGAGACAACTATCCACATATATTCTCTTGCACACACTCCTCATACAAAGTCTCCATTGCATTGCACTTACTGATATGACTGGGCAAGTCTTTTTAAGAACACAATAAGTAAATGTTGGTAACTACACATCTTTGTCAAGTCTTTGGTACTCTTTGAGGTTGGTTGTTTGCTTGCAGATGTTTTATCACTCAACTAATGTTACCTAGTCAACTGATGTTACATCATCAGTGCTAGTGGGGTTTGTTCCCTGTTTATAAACAGCTTGCACTACCATTGTTGGTGGGGTGTGGTTTTTTTTCTTTGGCAGTTTCTTGATTAGATGGTCCTCCCCCGTGATTGTTTGCCTTGTGTTAATCCCTGCTTATCGGGTTGAGACTGCTATAGAGGATCCTTCTTAGCTTTTTTAATTGTATTTTTTTGAATGGAATGTAAATGTAATTTATCTCTATGTGCCTATTGATTTATCTCTGTGTGTCTATTGATGACTGATTTGTCTGAATGACAAACTGCCAGGAATTCCCTAGTGTTTTTGAATTTAGATTGGTCTAGGATCCTCACAGTTTCCCAGCTGTTGTGAAATGAAGGAATTTTCATTGTGTCTTCTGCTTGCTAGTTGGTATTCATGGATGTGCTCTGCCAGTCTTCCGTCTGTCTGTCCTACATAATGGCTGTTACAGTCTTTACACTTTATGTTGTAGATGAATCATGTATCTTTTGTTCTTGGACTATTGGGCCTTGGGTTTACTTAAGATAGTTTGAGGAGTTTTAGTTAGCTTATGCACTACCATAATGCCACCTGGTTGTAATAGTCTGTTTTCTAAGATGTTTTTGATGTATGGTTTTTAATGTATCCTTTTCATAGATTGTGTTGTGTGCTTTAGTATTGTAATGATCAGACACTATTTAATAAAGTTTTGCATGGGCATCTAGTTTGTTGTAAAATATTTTATAGTAATGAAACAACTGCAAGCAAGATACCAAGCTCAGAGAACACCAAGGTCTCCACAATTCATATCTGAATAAAACAGAATAGAATTCATTATTGACCAAGTGTGATTGGGCACACAAGGAATTTGTCTTGGTGCAAATGCTCTTAGTATACATAAAAGAAAAGATACGTTCGTCAAGAATCATAAGGTACAATACTTAATAATAGTCATAGGGTACAATAAGCAATCAAATCATACTAAGAAACAGTTAATATAAATCATAAGGATACAAGTGACAAAGTTACAGTCATACAGTCACAAGTGGGAGGGGATGGGTGATAAGGAGATGAGAAGATTAATAGTAATAGTAGTGCAGACTTTGTTGGACAGTGTTGAAGGAATTATTTATTTAGCAGAGTGATCTGAACTATATATATTCTACTAGATCCAAGAATCCTTGTCAGGATACAATTAACATAGATGCTAAGTGGGTGTTGACTATCTGATATTAGTATTGAAAGGCCTTCTTAAACATGTGATCAGTCACATTTAAATCTGATCCATAAGGCAACAGATAACCATAAGATAATGCACTTAAAGTTGAAGACAAGTCTTTTCTAGCATAGGGAAGAGAAACTGAGGGAGGGAAGGGATGAACAAAAGAAAATGCAAGATATAAAGAAATAAAATGTGTCAATTCTGCCAACATTGGGAAAATGATTGTTGCCACCTGAGGGTTTATTGAATTTTGTATTTGGGGTTTTACTTCTGTAAGTCACCCAAAGTCACTGCAACTAAGGTGGGTGGCCATGCAAATCTTCTTAATAAGTTAAATAAATAAAAAAAATTATTTTATTTTCTGGAAGAGGTATATTCTCTGATAGGATCTCTGCCTTTTTTGTGCAAAAGTAGGTAGAGAACACTATTTCTTTGCATATATTTTCTATAAACAAAGGCAGCCAAAGGTTTCCTCCATCACAATGTCTTCTTCTGCATCAAAGAAGAGTATCTTTTCTCTGTGGAAAGTAGATACCTGTTTGCCTCTGCGTGCACAAAGCAAGGGAGGACTGAGGGTATGTTTTACTGGAATAAGCAAAATTTAACTGAGGGGCTGGGATTTTGCTTTCAGTTTTTCCTACAGAAATAATCTGGATACAATGGAGTGGAAGGGAGAGAATTCTGGTCTTGAGCTAAATGAAAGCATTCTCTTCCTATATTAAATGTGTGAACAATGGAGGGAAAAACAGAGGGAGAAGCAGTAGCAAAGTTTGGAAAGCAGAACTGTAGATATCACATGCCTGTTATGCACTAAAAATGGTGCCCTCAGAATCTCAGAAAAGATTCTGTGGCCAGAAGTGAAGGATTTAACTCAACTGACAGCCCAATCAGATTCTGTTCTTGTATCCTGGATACAGTAGATGTTCAAAGGCACTTGTGAATCAAGAACCATGATTATGCCATCATCCTTCCTGGCCATTTCTCATATCTTCTTCTCTTGGATACAAATCAACTTCTCTCACTATCTGCAATCTTGCAATTCATCAGCAATTTTTCAGTTGATTTCTATCAGGGGTGGGATGCAAATATTTTTACTACTGGTTCTGTGGGCATGGCTAGGTGGGAGTGGCTAGGTGGGCATAGTAATGTGACTGGGTGGGTGTGGCTTTTTTGCAGCACCCCCCTCCAACATTCCATTTTTTGCCTCCTGAGGTACAGGAAAGCCTCCTGAGAGCCTATTTTTGCTCCCAGGAGGCTTCCCTGAGGTCCAGTAGGCAAAAAATAGAGCACGCCTGGGCAAAGCAGTAAGACAGCAAGGGGGAACCCAGCACAGCTGATCGTCAGAGGTGGTATTCAGCAGGTTCTGACCATTTCTGGAGAACCAGCAGCGGAAATTTTGAGTAGTTCAGGAAACCACCAAATACCACCTCTGACTGGACATTTTACAGTATCCTTCCCCTGCCATGCCCACCAAGCCACGACCACAGAACTAGTAGTAAAAATTTTTAATCCCACCACTGGAACAATTTTTTTAATTACATTTATATGCCGCCCTTCTCCGAAGACTCAGGGCAGCTTACAATTTTTGGAGCACAACCCAATGCACTCAGCAATAGCAATTGATCATTGGAGGAAAAAGAAAAGAAATACTGGTTCAGCAGAACTGGTAGCGATTTTTTTTACTACCGGTTTGGCCGAATGGTAGCATTTTTTACTACCAGTTCACCGAATTGGTAGAATACCACCACTGATTTCAATCAATGTTCAAATTTGATCCCTATTTAATATAAATCACAATTATGGCTGGTGCTGATTTATTCTAAAACAATAGTTAAGACAAGAGTAATATAGACTCTTAATATTCCCTTTCTTCCACACATTAATCAGCATGTTCTTGTAATCTGTATTGACATGAAGCATCTTCTTCCTCTGCTTGGTGTAAAATACAATCACCTTAGTATGATATATGGAAAAGTAAATGCAAAAAACTCACCAGTCCTAAGAAAATGCAGAACAGCTGTACCACATCAGTGTACGCTACTGAATAAAGTCCTCCCACTAAGGTGTACAGGGTTGCAATGGCGGCAGAAATAATAACTGAAAAGGTGATGTTGATGTCAACTATCACACTTATGGTGGCACCTGTAACAAGGCAGAGGAATAAGTTAAATGTCTGCTAACAATTTATGTACTTTCCAGAGTGTTTCAATGTGATGAAAAGTTCATTTTTGTACCTTTTTGTCTCTGTTTCTAAAACAAGATTATAGTTTCATAAGGGGAAAAAAAGGAAAGGATTGACAATACTTTTCTTGCGGAAAATTTATGTAGTCTGATCTGTATGCTATCTTCTCAAGGATCTAATGAAGCTCATCATGTTCTAAATTAAATATCAGTAAAAAGATCTCTGGGAGAGAGAGAGGGAGGGAGAGAAGGGGACGGAGGGAGGGAGGGAGAGGGAGAGGGAGAGAGAGAGAGAGAGAATGAGAATGCAGTGCTCAGCATAGTAAACTGTGTGAAGTGATACCGGCATAAGAAATGCAACATGTGCAGTGACACTTGAGAAAAGAAATTAGGAAGCATTGAATGAAGTTCTGTAGCAACAAACTGGAAGAATATAATTGTTATGCTGGTAGATTACACTGAAATATATTACTCTAGTCTAGCCATTGTTTCTAAGCTAAAGTTAAATATGAGAGTTGTAGGGTTTGCTCAGCACATTTGAAATGAACATATGGATACACCTCTGATAATGTTACCTAACTATGTAAATGATCCTGTTAATATCTAAAGTTTCATGGACAAAACATAGTGCTTATGGTTGAATGTGTTGCTGTCCTTGGTCCTGACTCAATGTGCATATAAGTGGCACCAATTCCCCAGCATCTAAAGCAGTAAAATCATAGTTCCTAATTATAAGTTGTCTTTTTGTGAGCATACAGGTTTTTTTACAATATCTGCTTCCACAATGTGAAACACAACAAAAAGCTTTCACATACAGCAAGTTGTATTAAAAAAGAACTTGAATTTTAAATTCCCTGAAAATTGTTTAAGCCACTCAGTTTCCATCACCTCAGCATGCAGTTTATTCTTGGTTTGTGGAGCACTTGCAATAAAATTATAGTTAAAAACCTCCCTGTTGCTTTCCAGATAATCAAACACAGCTGGAAGTAAGGCTGATTATTTTATTTATTTTAAAACATGTCATGGGCAACCCGCTCTTTATGCATAGTGATTGGTTGTTAGATGACAAAAGTTGCAAAGGACAGTTCAGAGATTTATCAGATGGATTCCCTACCCCCACTTACATGATTTATTTATTATATAATTTTGTATATTGTTCCAATTCAAGATGTACAACAGGAAAATAAAGACCAATTATTATATTAAATTGAGTTGATAAAGTGAGTTTGCAATGAGGGCACAGAAACCTGTGGTAGCGATCACAGTAGTGGTGGGGATAGTAGATTGGTATTGGAAATTGTCAAGTCATTATTAGGAAAGAGATATTATAACTTTAAGGGATATTTTATGTTCTGATAGCCATGTCAGCTTTTAGAAAGTTTCCAACCCTCTAAAGAACCTGATCTTCCTCCTAATAAATACAGTTCAAAATAAAATATTCCAGAAAAGTGATACATATTAAGTGTGTGTACCTCAGACTTTTGGCAATCTGGATGCCACCTTGCAAACAGTTAATGATATTTAATAACTTCTCTTGCATTGTTAGAATATATAAGCTTCAATTTGTGATACTTTGCATTGTCAGTTGTAACTGGAAGGATATTACAGATGCCTTATGATAAATGGCCCCCTGAAGGAGGCAAGCTTGTTTCTTAAACTTCATTTGAGAAGCCCATTCCAGATACCTTGGAGTTAAGGAATTATAGGGCAGATTTAACCCTTCTTATTTAAGATGATTATTTAAGATGATTGAGACAATGGTGGCAGCTTCTTACCTGCAGGCAATCCTGCAGGAAAGATTTTCTTGACCCATTTCAGGTTGACCTATGGGGTTGAGATGACTTTAAGTTGGCTTGAAGAATGATTTTTGTTTGGAGACTGACAGAGGGTGCATGGTTTTCTTGATACTCCTGGAGTTGCTTAGTGGCTTTCAGTACTATTGTACATGGTAACTATAAGAGTGATTTCTCATGCTGATCCTGTTAAAAAGGAATAATGGCTACTAAAATGAAGAACAGGTACAAATTGTATCACTTTTTACATAAAAGGCAAGTCTTATCCCTTTTATAAAAGCTGTATAAAAAAGCTTGGACAAAGGGGCAAGAGTTTCTCTACCATAGGCTGTTGGTATATATCTGTTTTGTTTGAAAGTCATCACTAGAATTCTTGTGCTATGACCTTAATCTACTTCCTAATAAATACAGTTAATCAGAGTTCTTAGATTCTTGTGCTATGAATTAACTGATTTCAGCCTAGATTACTAGAAGAGGAATTTGAAGGAATTCTTCTAGATCACTAGAGAAATCTGGGAACAGAAGGCATGGTTGTACAGGTTTTCCATTTCTATCTTTCAGTTATATTTCAGATGATATCATTTGTAGATATTTGTTCCTTGAAACAAGAACTATTGTATCACTTTGCTCAGGACTCCACTCTGCCTCCTACTTGAAAATGTGGGGAAAGATTATAATTTTTTTTTGCTGAGCAGTATGCTGATGTATTGAAAACCCAAATGAATTTCTCTGTGATATTTTAGGAAATTTAGGATATTTTAGTATATATTCCTTCAATGTCTGCCTGAAGTCAGTAATGAACTGGAAGAGGGATAATATACTGAAATAAAATCCAGACAGGATGGAGGTGCTCATTGTGAGCGGCCAGACTTTCAAAATCATGGTAACTGTGTATATTCAGAATGGGATTATACTCTCCTAAAAAGAGCACATCATAGTTTAAAGGCAAGCTTCCGGAGCAAACCTTTCTTGATCTTCACGGATTGAGGAAATAGCCCCGAGTGCCTTTTATCTGCTTTTGTTGATATGCCAGCTGAGTCCATTTCTAAAAGATAACAGCCTTAAAAATGTTGGTCTTTTTATTATATGGGGCAGCCTTTCATAAGGAGGTTTATACAGATCCTTTTAAAATACTGTAGGAAGCAATAGGATCAAGCCTGCATATTTTTGGATTGTATTTCCTACAGAATGGAGGTGCCTTACATCTTTATTAGCTATTTAAAAATCCTTTAAAGCACATTTTTTCTTGTAAGCTTTTAATAATATAAATACTCAGTAATATCAGTCATTAATGATGCTTGCTGAAGTGGTATTTTAACCACTTTTAGCTTCTCAATTTTACATTTATTTTAAATTGAAAAATTGGCATTGATAGTAGCAGTATAACACATTAAATAAGTAAGTAAATAAATGTCAGGGAAAATAATCTGTCAACTGTGGATTTCAAATTGCTCACTCTAGGTAGGAAGTGGCTTTCTTTAGAGCTTCATGTTGGGGGTTGCCTTTAAAGCCATACATCATCATCTTACATACTTTCTGTCCTATGAAGAACTTGATTGATGGGCATATAATCTTTAGATAGGTTTGGAAGTTGAGCCATGACAATTGGACTTAAGTCCGGTTACATGACTCAACAGACAACTCTACTTGGATAACTGCAAACCTTCATTGACAACTTTAGATAGGTTTTTCTGAAAATGATCTCGCAATCAGGAGTTTATTTATCTAGCATATGAGTAAAGTCCTTTATGACTTTTGGGTGGTGGAATGTCTTCCCTTGAAGTTTTGTTCATTCCAGCTCCCTTTGCTTTCAAAATAGTTTAAAGATATGACATGTGACTTACCAGGCTATAGATCATAAATCAACATTTATATTGGTTCAATAAATATTCAAAGGCATATATTGTTATTAGTTGCCAACCTGAGTGAAAGCTAAAGTGATATTATCACTATTATTATATCAGGATAGTAGATGAACCATTCTGCTATGAAAGTGTTTTGTAATACCCAGCTTTGTCTCTAAACTGATTGTGTTTTGCACTGTATTTATTTTTTTGACTTTTATTGTGTTTTATTTTTACTGGTGTAGTTCACCCAGAATCATAAATTGTGAGTAGAATGATCTTATACAATCTAAATAGATAAATAAATAAAATTATTCAATTTTATGTCTTCATAAAATTGCTCATTTATAAAATATCCACATTTAAATGGATATACAAGTTTGCAGTGATAATGTAAAAGCTTAGCATGCATAATCCTGTATGTTGCAACTAAACAGCATATATATGTATGATATATGCACAAGTATAATACTTAGACTTTCAAATATTAAGGTATTCACTACATAGGCCAAATGTTTTAAATGTTTAAAATTACATTTTGAATTGTGCCATCCCCACTCAAAATCTCCTTAAATCCAGTTGTACAGTTAAATCCTTAGGATTACTCTCTTCAAATATTACTATAAAAAAGAGAACACCTGGCTTTTTTACACAGTATTTTAGTATCAGTGTTCTGATTAGTACTACCACACTGCAGTTATCTTTTAATTTTGGGAAGGCTTGTTCAATTTTTAAGCATTTGTTTAAAAGAACATTTTTATCAATTTGCATATTTCATCCTTATTCAGACCGATTTTATACAATCAATTTGTTTACAAAATTCCTCACCTAGTGCAGAAAAGATGGCTGCTGCCCAGAACATTTCTCCCATCAGGGCAGGTATGAAGATAAGCCCTCCCATCCGTTTTCCATAAATTTGCTGAAATGGATCCAACATTGTCACATACCCTTTGGAACGCATGGGCTTGGCAAAAAACAAGCCACCTAAAAGATTCATTAAAAAAAAGTTTGGATTCTAATTATTTTTCTGGGTCAAGTAGCCAGATGCAAAAATGGAGGATGATTGGTTTTATTAGTAATATCTGTCTGTTTATGAGAGGTATAACTGATATCTAAATAATTTTCTACAATATAATAATCCAATAAGTCTTTCTTTTCAATGATTGTCAAAGTGGCTATATAGTAATGAAATTGAAGTTCTTATACTTGTGCCTATTACTGATTGATAGTGCAATGACTAGTGGAATATTATAATCAGTATTAGGTCTTTCAGTAAAAGAATAAAAATTATCACTTGGACACAGACTTAATGTGTGCAACTCCTTTAGTTAGTCTTATGTAGTAGAACAATTATCCCAACTAAGGAAAAAATCAGCAGTGAAAACTAAATTGTTACAAAACTCAGTTGGGTATATTAAAGCTAAGGTTGTATTCTCATATGCTTAAATGCTTTAATTTGTACTCCTGCCCTGAACAGGAAGTTGAACAATGGTCTAAATTGTCCCAAGTTTTTGATTTTATGATTCATAAAAATCAACAGGACTTAATCTCCATCACTTTTCATTTGTTTAGTAAATAGTTTAATCCAACAATGACTAATTCTAGATGCCACTCAATATTGAGAGGAAAATAAGAGAAGGATCTTCCTCTAAATTTCTCATACATTTTTAAAAACTGGCCACAAAAATCACTAAATATCACTGTGACAATTTTGTACTTAATATCTTGTTACAAGATAGATGAACATAGTTCTGCAGATACCATCTGTAGTGCTGGCTCCACCCATCCTCCCCAAATACAGGAACAGATATTCATAGTATATTGACTTCAACTTTAACTTTGTCATTTTAACAATATATTTTTCTTCTGCTTTGTTTCCAGCTTACCTACAACCAGGCTAAGCGAATACCCAATGGGTGCCTGAGCCCAGGCAAGTCCATAACCTGGAGTATACACTGCTTCAGCTGTTCCATTTATATAACCGCCTCCAACCCAGGTGGCTGTGGAAGAAGTGAACAACATCCATTACACAATGGATGGACAAAGCAAAACTAAATACTTGATTTGTGCAGCAAAAAATGTAATAAAGAAAATTGCACAGAATCACATCTCATCTAAAGATCTATTTGAATGCGCGTAATTTGCAAATTTACATTACTGTTTATATTAAAAATTAGTAGGTTTAGTCTATTTAAATAAGTGATGGGAAAGAGAGAAAGAAATAAAAGTAAAGTTTAACTGGCATATATACATACCTCTAAATACTAGCCTAAATGTTCTTGTTGCTTTGTCTTTGCTTACACTGTGTATTTCCACAAAAGTCTCATCTTCACTCACAGAAGAAATGGCAGTGAAGTGCTGTTAAGTAGCTCTTTTTGGAGTGCCTAGTTAACTGATTCTCAGTAGCATCACCATCATACTGAGCACTCTAGCACAGCTCACAAAGATATGTATTATTAATCAAGCTGGGAGAATGTTCAGACATTTAGTAAGATTCTGCATTATAACGGCAGTGATTATGTCTCCTACAGGTTGACTTTTAAAAATATTTTAAGAACTAAGAAATACATCATGGATCCATACTAATACCAATGGCCCAGTGAGCTCCCACAGACGGGGCCTCCTGGGGATACCCTCAGCTAAACAGTGTAGGCTGGCATCCCCTAGGAGTAGGGCCTTCTCTGTGGGGGCGCCCACCCTCTGGAATCAACTACACCTTGAGTTGCACCTGGCCCCTGATCTCCGCTCCTTCTGCCGCGACCTCAAAACATGGTTATTCTTACAATCCGGCCTGGACTGACAGGGGATCAGGGTTTTAATTCGAAAGGTTATTTGGCGTTGATTTAATATTTTTTAAATTTGTTTTTAACTTTTGTATTCTCTGTTTTTATGTACGCTGCCCTGAGTCCCTCGGGAGAGAAGGCAGCTTATAAGTCCAAATAAACCTAAACCTAAACCTAATTCACAAGTAATGGCCATGATTGGCCCTGTGATCTTCTGAAGACATTCAACATTATCAATAGTATAAAGTTGTTGAATAATAGGGTCTCCCATTCTTGGATTGAAATTGCTAGTTGGGTCAAAATTTCTGCTGCTAAGTGAAAAATTTGTTAAGTGAGTTTTGCCTCATTTTATAATTTTTCTTGCTATAGTTGTTAAGTGAATCTCTACAGTTGTTAAGTTAATAACATGGTTAAGTCAATCTGACTTCCTCATTGACTTAAAACAGTTTTTCTTCCAATGCCCCTGTAACTTTGAAAGTCACTAAATTAACTGTCCTAAGTTGAGGACTACCTGTATAGATATTCCAGGTGAAATTTCTGTACAGGCAGTCCTTGACTTACAACAATTCACTTAGTGACTGTTCAAAGTTACAAAGGCACTGAAAAATGTATCTTATGACCAATTTTCACACTTAGCAATGTTGCAGCACCCCCATTATCACGTGATTTACATTAGCAACTGGTTCATATTTATGACAGTTGCAGGGTCCCAGGGTCATGGGATCTCCTTTTGTGACCTTTTGACAGACAAAGTCAATGGGGAAACCAGATTCACTTAACAATGGTGTTACTAGTTTTACAACTGCGGTGATTCACTAAGCAAATGCAGCAAGAAAAGTTATAAAATGGGACAAACTCACTTAACAAATGTTTCACTTAGCAACATAAATTTTGGGCTCAATTGTGGTCGTAACTTGAGGATGTATTTCTATGGGCAACAACCCGTTTGGCATTCTCTTCCTTCTTCATTTCTGTCTCTATGTATGGTATTCCACTTAATAACTTACTTCAGTTGGAAATACGGTTTTGAGCAAACTGACTTGGTGTAATTCATAAGGCTTGTATTACTTAGCCTTAGTTTTTTCTTGATCCCTGGAAGAACTGACCCCCAATTGTACCAAAGGTTATTCCACACAGAAACTCAAATTAAAGTCTGATTAAGTTCCCTTAATCCGGTCCAGATCACTTTTCCTATGCCCAAGTTTGCTAGCTGATATAAGAGACATTTTTTCATAACAGACTTTAATGTTTAATAAATATGCCCCAGTCAGCCCCATAATTCTGAACCTGAATGGTACTAGGTTGGAGAAATTTTAATATAGATTTAAAAATAAGAAAAAACCCTCCCCATTGGATAGAAAGCAATAAATCTCAATAAAATCTTCATAATACGGTAAAAATAGTATAAATAGTACTATTTATTGGAATGGCTTCCTAGGATCATAGCGGAGGTTTATTGTCTAAATATAAAACATTGCCTAATTCCTATGCCTAATGATGAATAATACCCCCTATACAGATAAAAGGGGGTATTATAAAGCATTCTGGCCTATATATAAGTAACAGAAATGAATATATTTCTGTGTATGTGTATATATATATATATATATATATATATATATGAGATTTTCATGTGTATGTGTGTATATATATATATATATATATATATATATATATATATATATATATATACACACACACACACACACACACACACACACACACACACTATTCTGATATTACTTCTTACCAAAGGAATAGGATATTGTAAAATTAGTGGCATGTAATCTTCAAGCTGTTAGTAGATGAGGATATAAATATACTAACAATAATATTAATTTATATCCTTCCTTTTTTTCTGGATGCTTTCAAGCCAGATTAAAAAAAACAATTTAACCAACAATTCAGATAACAAATAATTGAAACTTGCTGTTAACTAATTCAAAGGGAAAGGCTTGGTTAAAGAGAAAAATCTCCCAAGAAACAGAAATAAAAGCAAAGCATATTAGGAAGCTATGACTATTGAATGAAGACAAAACTCCTGTTGTTTATTCTGCTTGTGTTGATGTCACATAATCATAGTGGAAAGAACACGGAATGGAATGGCTCTGAAAAGCCAGTGAAAGCTAATAGAATTTTAACTGCATGATAGCTATGAAGACAATTGCTATAACAAGAGACATGGATATAGTCTGGCACATTCAGGTGGCATTGCTGGCTTTTGCAGCAGACCTTACATTATCCATACTGTGGTCCTGTTCTAGTCACAGTAGCAGTTTCCATACACAAACCAAGAATAATATAGAAAAAACCCTATAGAGATTGCCCTCAAATTATGACCATTTATTCAGTGACCATTCAAAGTTATGGCAGTGCTGTATCAATGATATTTACACCCAGTCTCCTAAGTTATGGCCATTGCAGTGCCCATGAAATCTTGTGATCAAAATACAGGTGTTTAGAAGCCTACCCACACTTGCAACCAAAGGGTTGCTTCTGTTCTCCCCACCTCTCTATTCCTTCCCAATCTCTGGTCCTTTGCTGCCTGGCACTGTAGCACTCCTTAGTGACAGTAGTAGTACTAGGACTGAAGTAGAGCCCTGGGGCCATCAGCAGCCTTAGCATCATTACCATAGAATGCTGCTTGAAGCCCTGTGGGGCTGTTAGGGCCAGTAAGCACACGGCAGTAAGGCCAGCAAAGGTGACAGAATGTGAGGTAACTGAAAAGACAGAGTTATTGGGGAGGGGAAGATAGGTGGATTTTTTTTACTTATGTGATGAAGTATTTATCAGTGACATCACTGTTGCCTGGAGGATGCCCAGTTGGGGCCTCTTTTTGTGTCCTGATGAAGTTGTTCACCAAAGTGGTACCCATTAATCTGCTTGTGGTCACTGCTTTTGAATTTGTGGGTCAGCAGGTGCTGGAGCATGTGATGGGGCTCCTCTGCCCTGCGGCAGCGCTGGGTCTTGAACGCAAGCTGCTGATTGTCAGCCCGGCATTCTAACCTTGTGAAACATCATGCTCCAGATGGGTAGATGAGGACAATTGAAAAGAAGGAAGTCCCTCGTCTTACTGAGGTGCAAGGCTAGGAATGGCCAATCCAGAAGTAATATAGATTGGGGAAGGTCCTTATCTAATGATTGGTCATATTTAGTTAATGATAGTAATGGGGACTGCTGGATTTCCATCACTAAATGATACGGGCACATGTGGGTTTCCAATCACATTGCTTACTGATAATCCCAATTATCATTCTAACCTGAAGAGTACCTATAGTGTGATTATAATTTAGCACACTTAGTTGGAATTTCATGGGGAGGATGGGAAAATATTATGTAGGAAAGTGAAATAGAAAAATCCTGCAAAAGAACATAATTGACATCACCGAAGAAACAAATTCTATACTCCAATCCAAGTTTAGCTCCTATTGGTATAGATTCCTTTAAAAACACACACATCAAACAGAGCATTTCCACATCACTGTTCACCTGAACAATAGAACTATTTCTTTTTCTAAATATTATTATTTAAATATTTTTTCCTGGAATCCATTCTCTTCCAATAAATTGCAGATGACTTATTTATTATGTTTTTAAACTCGCTGTTCCCAACATTTTCTCGGCAAAGAATAAATAGTGAAATCCAATATATCAACACTATAAAAGAAGTCCTCGTTTAAAATAAAAATAAAAAAACAATTGAATAGCACATCATGTAGCAATAAAAAGTTATTTTATTCATTCATATCCTTGTTTTACATCTGTCACCCCAATCTTATACTCTATGCCTTTACAACTCAATACACCATTGGGTATTTATATGAAGGAGAGCCTCATATAAATTTTCAATTTTCAAAAGTGCTGTTATAATTGTTTCATTCATACATTAATGTTATATCTCATATAATTATTTCAGTCATACATTAACAAACTGTATATGTCATGTTAACTCCCATCTTTTGGATCTTGATGGATGGAATATTTTTCATAAGCTTATAGTAGAAAAGGTACTAAAAAGTCTTACCCCACCCTTTTGTGACTAGTTTTAGTTGTGATGAGCAGAGAGTTTTGATTTTAGTTTCAGTAATAGTAGTATTACTGGTTCTTTTTTATATATATTTATAAAAAATTGAAAGTTATTTTGAAGTAAAATTTAAAAATGCAGGCAAAACACGAATAACATTCATAAGAGCAGTTAAATAATAAAACAAAGAAAAATTAAGGGAAAAATTAAACTTACCAGTTATATTTATTGCTTAATATAGATTACAGATTTAATTGTCCTAATTTCAGAACAATTAGAGAACAGCTATTTAAAGAGAAGCTGAAGGCACAGAATAAAACCAGATGTGTATTTTTCATATCGATATAATTCCATAATATTAGAATGAAATCAAATATTAACATACATACATAGACACACACATACACAGCTGTAAAAGTAGGAAAATAGAAATACAGTGTCACTTATTTTATTTTCATTTTATTGCTCAGTGTTTCTAAATTGGTCTCTGTAATTTCTTGTTAACTGTGTCTTTTGTGAACTAATATTCATTTAAAAAATATTATTTTTACCATTTATTAATTGAAGAATTTATTTTCCCATTTTAAATATTAATGTAGATAATCTTAGTTGGCAGTCTTCTGAGCAAAACAGGTTGCAAAATTCTGATTGTTCTCAGGACTAGTATTCAGTTTATTGACAAAATTAAATGCAATTTTACCATTTAAATGGCTATCTTATATATTTTAATATTTCCAAGTCAAAAATCATTGTGGAATTACAGTGAAGGGCAACAAATACTTATAGAACTGATAATCTACCAAATAATTTTCCTTAGTCCATATGGCTTCACAACAGAGCACTGAAAAGTGATGGCAGTTGTATCTCTGAATGACTGGAAAATAGCAATCCAGTCAATGAAAGCAATTACTTGTAGTGCATATTTATTTATTTGTCTTAACAGAACTATGGAATCTTGCAACAGAATCTGATGTTGTGAAACCACAGGATTTTACTTAATGATTGAATTAAATATTTTCCTTATTATAAATTTGTACACTTGCCTGTACCAGAATGTCATCAAAATTACAAGTACTGATATAATATTGAAATTAATTTTTCAATTAAAAATAAAAACCAAATGATGTGATTTTGAAAAATTAATGCAAAGCATTAAAAACTCAAAGATAAATAAAAAAAATTATAAAATTGGGGACCTGGGTGACTTTTCTTCAAAAACATTAAGCCATTTAAAAGACAAATCCTTTTGTTAGATTGGAATCATTTCATATCTCATTGAATTTTATACAATTCTTATGAGACAGTAACACTGTCATAGTCTTTTTATGTATTTCAGTGCATTTAGTGCACCATGACTTATCATTTGGCATTATGGAATCCAAATATTTGGAAAAAATAGAGACTTCATGGTCCATCTTTTCTGATATCTGTGAAAATAACATTAAGGGGAACTCTTATGTAGACAATCAGGCCAATTCTACTTATAAAAAATCCATTACATAGAATAATAATTTCTGATGAAACGTTTTCAGGATTCTTCTCCATTTGTACTTATGGTGGCTTAACTACAAATAATTAATTTGGGAATCACCCTGTTCCAAAGTGATCTGGCTAGATCATGATGAAAAAGTTTCAGTACATTTTTCATGTAATTGTGTTGAAATGAATAGGTGTCTGGATAGGACTAAGTGGTATTGATGCATTATATTTTCCCATTGTGCTCATTATGCAAATAGCTATGACTTTTTTGGTTTACCTTACTTTCTTTCAATTTTACCAGAAGTCATAAAAAATGGGGAATGTAATTCATTCACTAGATAGCTTTTGTAATAAATAATAAGAGGATGTACAGAAGCAATGGCTCTATGTTTATACTGTTCATGTTGCATTATTAAGCAAAACTCAGTGGATTGTAATTTTCAGATATACAAATCACCATTTTCAGTACAAATACTTGGAAGCAACTTGCTGAAGCCTTTCAGAACTATTCAGACCTTCTAGTTTAAGTGAAAACTAATAAGCATTTTCTCTGAGGAAAAAGTTGCATATTTGGAAATTCAGTCACCTTATAAATTACACACTTTAATAATAGGTAAAAAATGTAAAACATACCAGTCATGGTAAATCCACCAACTAGCAAGCCAATATCTCTTCCACCAACTATAATAGCTTCACTACGATCTCCTTCGTTCCCAGAGTTTTTTGTCTTCCAAGCAGCCCATATTCCAACAAACAGGATGACCAAGTAGAATAAAATGATAGCTATCAACCCTTCCACATGAAAAACCATTTTGAAGCCACAACAGGTTTCTGGATTGCTATTTCATAATATGGAAACTATAAAAAAAAATCACATATGTACTTGCTGTACCTCAATTGTACATACATAGCAAATCACACCTTAGAATATCGAATTCAATCTACAATTCTTTATGGTTTTATTTTTTATTTTAAACATAATCTTATCAATGCTCTAGACAATCAGTGTCATATTAATATATTATTTCCAAGTTTTAGTCTCAGGATTAAAATGATGATTTTGTTCTGATTTAAGCAAAAGAAACTAATTAGAAATCTTTAAAAAATGTTTAAAGCCAACTTTTCAATGAGAACCTTCTTTACTGTCCTTTTGGTAAAATTATTTTTTTAAATTAAACACATTGTGCCAATTGAAAAACTATAAAAAGTAAGGAACAAAAATGTAAAAAGTAATATTTTCTACTTTTAAACCAGTAATTTTTCTTGACAAAACTGACACTTCTATCCCCACACAAGAACTGTTTCAAGTTTGCTATTATTATGATAAAGTCAGCTTCAGCACAAGAACACTTAAAAAATAAATACAATCCAGTGCAATCAAGAATCCCAAGAAATAAACAATTAAAGTGTAGAACTATTGTGAATAAATGATGTACTTTTTAATTCAATTTTTGCTATTTATTCAGAATTCATGTTTAGTTTAAGCCATACTGTTTTATCAAAACAGGAAAATATGTTTTTCAATCAAAACAACAGTGTATATAAGGTTCCTATCTATCATAAATATTTATATTTCCATAATAATGAAAAGAAAACCCAAACAACTACTACAGCACTGGGATTCAGCTGTAGAACAGGAATTTCTCTTCCCAGTCAATTTTTACTGACAATTCAATTAGAAATTCAGTTTTTTTTGAAGTTCAGGCATAAAAGGTTGCTGAGAATGCTGTTTGAGTTTACACAGACAATTCTTAACTCCCAGAGTAGCTTCAATATCAAGTTAGATTAATTTTATTATCCCCCACCCTCCATAAAAACACAATTATTCTTCCTATGACTATTAAACAAAAGCTCTCACCTCCCCCCAGGCCCTGTTGCCTTTATCTTCATTTCTGCCCCAATTCACCTCTTTCTTTTTTTCCAGCAGGTTTTTCCCTCCTTCCTCCTTCCACTGGATCGTCTTTACTCCCTCTCTCAAGCGGCTCAGTCTCAGCACCTTGTGTTCACCCACAGAGGCAGAGTGTGAGAAACAGCGTTCCCTTCCTTTAAAGGGACAGGCGCATTTACAAAGCACTTTTGACTGAAAAGACCCCTGTGCAGGTTAGTTTAGGCTCACGTAGGGTCTGGTACAGCACCAAAGGAAGCTGGATATTTGGATTTTCTCTGAGGTCTTGAGAACTGTTGCCTTCCTTGCCATTTTACCAGATTCTCAGCTGCTCTTTGAGACTTTGACTATCACTATCCAGGGGGGCAGCCAGCCAGCTAACTAGCCATCCATCCAGGCATCACCACTGGGAAAGTGATCTTGGGCTCCTTTCTTTCAGGAAGAAGAATTGTCTTGGAGAGGTAATCTGTAAATCAGAAGTACTTCGATCTGAATGCCCTATTTTCCTCTAATCCACTGTGGAGAAAACTTCCCGCCCCTCCTCCTTCTTCCCTTATCCTGTCATTGTGCTGATTCTCTTATTGGGGCCTTTGGTTGTTACTGGTTTCAAAAAGGAGCTTCCATTATAAAGGCATTGGATGAGATGACTATGCCCGTCAGAAGTGGGAGAAGTACGTCACAGGGGAAAGAAAGGTCTGTGGGGGTAAAGATGACTCAACAGATGCTGATCAATTATGGGGGATAGATTGGGGGTTGGGGGAGAAGCAAAGAAGTGATAGGGAGAATTAAAGGTAGAGACAAAACACTGAGCAGCTTCTTGTCAGTTAGTAATGGAGATCAAGATTCTAAGCGAAACGCAGCATTAAGTTCCATTTGGAATATTGTCCTTTAACATTCAGGACTAATTAACTGAAATTCATAATGGTTTTTTAGAATTTGCTTATAGACTATTCTAAATTGCCTGGATAACTGAGTCCTCTTGATTTCTCAACAAAGTCATGCCAAAATGATTTTCTGTCATTCTCCTTATGTCAAATTCTTCTAGCAAGTTAACTTACTCACCAAGCTATTTTTTTCCTATTAACTCAGATATATTGATAAACAGATCTATAGAATAACAGTTCTATATATATGATCAAGGAATAAGATCCACTGAAGACAGCAGGACTTATTTTGGGGGAAAGATGAATAAGATTTCATTGCACAGTAGTATACATTGAGTGGTGGTTTGTAAATAGGCATATGGAGATAATTGAATGAAATTTGCTCTTGGTCTTCTAAAAAGGAAGTCAGCCATATTGCTCTGTATAAATTAGATCTGAATATCTTATGATAAAATAAGCAGTGAAAAGACTTATTTGCTCTAAAAATTAGCTTGAACAAGTAATACAATATATTCTAATCCTTCAATCTTTGTTGCTATTTTTCTCATAATCTTTGTGACTTTCCTCAATATTTTTCCAAATCTTCACTGCCTGAGATGGGATATGGTATTCCAAACAGAACAGAGGTGTGTGATTTTACTTGCTATATAAAATACAGATAACAATTTTCTTTAATAAGTAATAACTAAATGATTTTTGTGGCAATTCTATTTATTATGAAGATCCCAATTCTAGTCTGCAATCACAATTATATTTTATCCAGAGAATTTAATCATAACTGGTTAAATAATCTTAATCATAAGAATTGTATTAAGCTTTTAGCTACTGGAACCCAGTAGCAAACCTTAGAGCATTTGCACATATTCATTTAAATAGGCATCGGACTAGCTTTATAGATCTGAAGTGATAAGCATGCTAGAGGGTATTGCAGAAATACTCACATGATAATTACAGTTGCTATTTACATTTTGGGGCTCCTTTACTCTTGCATTTTATCCAAAGCAGAAACATTTACTGTATTCTAGTTTAGAAAACTTGAATGGCTTCATAAATAAATCTAATACACCTTGCAATGCTTGAATACATGTCATTTGTCCCTTATTTTTAACATTTTAAAGATAAAATGTGATTTTAAATTGACTCTTGCAGATTAAATATTTGGCATATGTGGCATAATATAACTCTTTGACCAGAATGATTGTCTGTCTGTCTGTCTGTCTGTCTGTCTGTCTGTCTGTCTGTCTATCTATCTATCTATCTATCTATCTATCTATCTATCTATCTATCATAAAAATCATCATTCTTCATAGCTCAGGTTGCTGTCTGTCTGTACACCATTCAGGAGATGTAGGTCAACATTATTATATCCATACTGCTATTTTTTAAACAGTGATGCAACATGGCATATGGTATATGTTATAAAGTGGCAGATGGCAAAAATTTTGTCCAGGTGTTTTTAATTGCTTATTTAAATGTCTGTTTAAACAAAGTGCTATAGTGTGATTTCATATGAAGTATAAAGTCATTATCTAAATGATAAAAACAAAGCAGCTCTCATCTGCTCTTTTTGAGTTTATGACCAAAAACATCATCAGTGTGATATATAGATGTTCTGGGACCTCAACACTGGAGGAATGCAACTGTAGTGACATTTTCTTCTTCTTCAGAGTGATACGTACTTGCTGATTTGCTTATGATATATTTGCATATCTGCAATTCCCCTGCTCCCAATTCTAGATAGGCAGGGATTTTGTAAGCAATGACTGAATAATGTCTGTGGTGATTCCACTTACAGTAAATATCCTGGGAACTGCAATTCTAGTTTGCAATGACTATTTTCTTTTTATCCTGAGAATGTAATTATAACATTAAAAAAGTACCCAAAAGAAGAAAATATTTGTAGCAGAATTTAAATTTGGTTAGATGAGAAAATACCACTCTCAGGAAAAGTCTTTTTTTAAAGACTTGACTAGGTAAACTGAGCCAATTGGCTACTTTTATATTTGTTTATTTATTTCTGCAGGAGATATTTTTTGTAACTATGTGCACTGAGTCAATTTCAAGTGGGTCCATTTTAAGCTTGCATAATTCAAGTCCCTCTGATGGAAGGATTTAGGACGGATCTTGGAACTGCTGAAAGAAAGTTCTACACCTATTTGCACTAGTCAGGTGTCCCTGAGGGCACAGATACTGTAAACCTCCAAATTGCCTCAATGACTCTCAGAAAGTGTTCTGTATGCAGGTTTAAAGTATTGGTTTAGTTTGAACTGTTCTTGTAAAATGTAAGAAATGATTGGTTTAAAAAGTGCGGGAAAACCCTGCACTCTGATTGGCTGGCAACTGTGGCTGCTGGCTATAAGTAGCAGCTGCAGCCCAGCCAAAGTGGGTCCGTTCTGAGCTGTAGTCACTAATAAACAAAGAGCTTGAAGCACTTCGCATTTGTCTCTTCATGCAAACTTAACACTGGCGACGAAGGTGGGATCTCCCTGAAGAAGAAGGCAACAGAAGAAGAGAGAGATGGCTGCGCTGAACACCCCCAGCCCGTTCGATCCGACGGCAGAAGACTGGGAGTCGTATGCAGATCGTTTCAAATGTATCTGGAAGGAAACGATCTGCCGACATTTCCGAAGCGGAAGAGGGCGGTCTTTCTCACGCACTGCGGTCCGGCAGTTTTCAAGATGGCGAAGGCATTGGCGGGAGCTGCAGATGTGAAGCTAATGGAATGGCCTGACTTAGAAAAGTTGTTAAGAGCCCATTATGCCCACAAGTATCGTGCCTCATTAAGAGACACGAGTTTTACCATCAGGATCAAGGGGAAAGCGAAAACGTAAATGACTTCATGGCAAGTTTAAGAGTGCATGTGAATTTAACAATTTAGAAGAGGCCATGCGATCGATTTGTTCTGGGCCTTAAAGACAAGGTGCAGAGCAATTATTACTGAAACCTAAGATCACGCTGAAGGAAGCAATAGAAGAGCCTCTTCAGCAGAAGCTACCAAGTCCTCAGCAGCAGCCATGAAGAAAATAACAAGGCCACAAGCCATCCTGATGTGGAAAAGTCCACAACAATCATTGTGAGCAAATAGATTCTGAGTCAGACTGTAGTGAGGTGGAGGAAGGAATTTACAGACTCAGAATGGAGAGGAAAAAGAAAGACCTAGGAAGAAAGAGGCAAGATTTCTACTGCAGAGGTTGTGGGGAAGCCACCCCGCACTGAATGCAAGTTTTAGACACCATTTGCCTCCGTTGTGATAAAAGAGGACACCTAGCAAGAGTCTGCAAATCATCCAGAACTCCACCCATCAGAAGAAAGTTTGCTACAAGCAAAGACAAAGAATTCAAGCCTAACAATTTCTGTGAGAAAATGGGGGCAGCACAGAAGCAAATGGGAAGAATGAAACTCATCAAACAGTCACCATTGGTCATTCATCACCCTTAAGAAGTAGAAAAGTGCATGTCAAGGTATTTATTGAAGGAAGGCCTTGCCAAATGGAAGTGGACTCAGGCTCATACCTATCTATGGTGTCATGGGACACTATTCACAGTCTTCTTCCCAACATCCAGAAGAAGCACTTCAAGAAGCAAGCATTGACTCTTAAAGACTACCAAGGGAACAAGATTCCAGTAGTTGGAACAAGAGAATTCAACGTGAAGTTCAAGGGCCACACCAAACGCCTACCACTGACCATCGTGGACAAGGACCGCCAAGTCTGCTGGGCCTTGAGTGGTTCAACCCGCTGGGCATCGAGGTGACTGGCATCAATCACGTGAGCAACACTGAGTGGGAAGAGGCCTTGAAGTCTGAGTTTCCAGAGGTCTTCAGCAACGGATTAGGCAAGTACTTGGGGACCCCTATCTCCTTTAACCTAGATCCCAAGGTACAACCAATCAGTTTAAAACCCAGAAGGGTCCCATTTGCCTTAAAGGAAAAAATTGATGCACAATTAGATAAACTAATAGCCCAAGGGGTTTTAGAGCCCACTGATCACTCCAGGTGGGAGACACCCATAGTCACACCAGTCAAGGCTGATGGGTCAGTGAGAATCTGTGGAGACTACAAGGGGACATTGAACCATGCGCTACAACAGAGCACATATCCAGTTCCAGTAGTGCATCATTTATTACATTCCCTTGGAGGGGCACAGTTTTTGCCAAGTTGGACCTGGCACAGGCATATCAACAATTAACAGTTGATGATGCCACTGCTGAAGCCCAAACCATTGTAACCCATAGAGGTGCTTTCAAATGCAAAAGGTTGCAGTTTGGAGTAAGCGTGGCACCAGGCATCTTCCAAAGCCTTATGGAAAGAATGTTACAAGGATTGCCAGGGTGGTGCCCTATTTTGATGACGTTTTAATTTCTGCTGAAAATGACACTCAGTTACACGAGAGACTCAGGGAAGTCTTAACCAGATTCAAAAAGCGGGGTTAAAAGTCAAAGAAGAAAAATGCACACTTAGAACAGATAAAGTGGAATTCTTGGGTTACATGATTGATAAACATGGCATCCACCCCACAGAAGCAAAGGTTCAGGCAATCAAAGAAGCCCCCAGGCCAAAATGCAAAACAGATCTGCAAGCATTTTTGGGACTCATTAACTTTTATCATATGTTTCTACCTCAGAAGGCAACCATTGCAGAACCCTACATAGGTTGCTGGACAAGAAATCTGTTTGGGTCTGGGGAGGAAGGAACAAGCTGCATTTAACAATATCAAGAGACAAATCATGTCTGATGCTGTGCTGATACAGTTCTCTGAGAATCTTCCTGTTGTTCTGACTTGTGATGCATCCCTTTTGGAGTGGGGGGGGTATTGAGCCATATGCTTCCCAGCGGGAGGGAAGCTCCTATTGCATTTTACTCTCGCACCTTGACTAAAGCAGAGAGGAACTACAGCCAACTGGATAAGGAAGCCTTGGCAATTGTAGCAGCTGTCAAGAAATTCCATGAGTATTTATATGGGAGAACATTTACTGTTGTCACAGATCACAAACCTCTTTTAGGTATTGTGGCAGGGGACAAACCAACGCCCACGATCCTGTCACCAAGAATGCTGAGATGGACTGAATTTCTTGCTGCTTATTCATACAAACTGATCCACAGACCTGGTAAAGACATTGGGCATGCAGATGCTTTGAGTTGCTGCCCACTTCCTTCACACATTGAGGACCCTGTTCCTGACACTCATACCTTTTTCCTAGAAACTGTTGCCAAGCTTCCAGTACATGCTGCTCAAATTGCCAGAGAGACTGCCAAAGACACTTTATTGGCTCCTGTTATAGGCTGGATTAAGAAGGGTTGGCCACTTCAAGATCTACCTCAACTCGCCCAACCTTTCAAATCCAGGCAAACTGAATTATCTGTATTAAGAGGATGTATTTTGTGGGGTAACAGGGTGGTTATTCCTGCAAAACTACAAAAAGAGGTTTTGGAAATGTTACATGAGGGTCATCCGGGAATTGTCAGAATGAAGAGATTGGCCAGGAGTTATGTATGGTGGCCAGGTATTGACAAAATGGTTGAAAACTGGGTTGCATCTTGTCCCAACTGTCAGGTAGTCAGGCCTGCCCCACCTCTCCACACAGGAATGGGAATGTCCTAGGGGCCCATGGTCCAGGATTCACATTGATTTTGCTGGCCCTACCAGAGGGCACACTTTCCTTATTATAGTTGATGCATATTCCAAATGGCTAGAGGTTATCCCTATGGCATCCACCACAACTGAAGCTGTCATCAAACAGCTTAAAAAGCTTTTTGTAACGCACGGGTTACCTGATGTGCTTGTTTCTGACAATGGCCCTCAATCTACATCCAACCTTTTTGAATCATATCTAGCACAACAGGGTATCAGACATGCCCTAACAGCCCCTGGGCATCCTTTGGCTAACGGCTGGGCTGAATGTATGGTACGATTTACCAAGGAAAAACTTCAGCAATTGGGTCCAGGGGATATCACTGAGAGAGTTGAAAAACTTCTCAGTGTTCAGCATATCACTCCCAACCCCAACTAATTTGTCCCCAGCTGAATTGTTGATGGGTAGGAAACTCAGGTCTCCCCTTGATCGCCTTCATCCCACTTATGCACCCAACACACCACTAGATTCCACTAGCAAAATTCGCACATTCACTGTGGGTGATTCTGTTTATGCTAAGAACCTTATGGGTGAACCATTATGGATTCCTGCTGAGATAACCCAAATCACAGGCCCTCGATCTTACAGGGTACAAACGGAGGATGGTGTCCTCTGGAGCAGGCACGTTGATCAGTTAAGATCCAGATTGCCTCAGGAGCATCGCTTTTGCTCTTCTCTGGTTCCCATACCTACTGCCTCTTCTAGGGGAAGGGAGGATCATGAGTGTAATCAGCAAGCAAGAATCAACCCCATGTGTAACGAGCTAACGACAGGAACCATCCCAAAACCTGTCACAATACCAACAACCATTTTCACAAATGGAAGATTGCACATCACTACCTGATTTAGGTGCTGACATTGGGTTGGAGATGGATTGGAAGGAGAGACCAGGTTGTAGTAACCAAACAGGTTCTACCATTACTACAAGTCCTAGTAAGGAAATGTCAGCAGACACATTTCCTCCCTCACAAGGTGAGAACCTTAAAACATCTGAACCACGTAGGTCTCAACGTACACGTAAGAGCCCCACCTATTTAAAAGAATACATTAGATAGGCTGGGGTTTGAGTATGGACTGAACCTAGTGGGGAGGGGTGTTATGTATGCAGGTTTAAAGTCATTGGTTTAGTTTGAACTGTTCTTGTAAAATGTAAGAAACAATTGGTTTAAAAAGTGCGGGAAAACTTTGCACTCTGATTGGCTGGCAACTGCGGCTGCTGGCTATAAGTAGCAGCTGCAGCCCAGCCAAAGTGGGTCCGTTCTGAGCTGTAGTCACTAATAAACAAAGAGCTTGAAGCACTCTGCATCTGTCTCTTCATGCAAACTTAACAGAAAGAATGCTAATGACCAGAATGAGTGCAAGGGATATAAATCCTTCCATCCTCCACCACTGAGTCAGAACTGAAGAAGCTTCTTGGATGAGAAGAGAAACATCTTCAAGGAAAGACAAACTCCAGTTGCCTCTTGAAAAAGCACCTTAGGGACAACCGTAACCTGGGTGACTGAAAATCTCCATAGACAAACCTGTATGCCCAAAACCTGTATGTTTATATGATGAATGAGTATGTGAATCTGCACTGTAATTCAGCTTTCTTTTCCTTGGTAACTGAAACATCCATCACTCATACACTTATCGAATTTTTGTCCTTATTCATAGAGACTTTAGGATTTGTAGAAGTAGTCTTGTGCACCATTTCTTTTTTCACCTACCTAAAAAAGTGAAGAATTAGTTCTACAGCTGCTAGATCTAATACTATTAAATTCTATAGCTATGAATCTGTGGTTTCAAGTGTTGTTTCAAACACCATAAAACAAATTATATTAAAAACTGTCTTTCTTCTCCAGTGGTGGGATTCAAATTTTTTTACTACTGGTTCTGTGGGTGTGGCTTAGTAGGTGTGGCAGGGCAAGGATACTGTAAAATCTCCATTCCCACCCCACTCCAGGGGAAGGTTACTGCAAAATCCCCATTCCCTCCCCCACCCCACTTACCTGCTTTCCAGATCCATTATCCTATGCATGGAAACAAAAGAAGACCCAGCCAATCAGCTGGGACTCAAAAGGCAGAGAATAGATGGGGTGGGGCCAGTCAGAGGTGGTATTTGCTGGTTCTCCGAACTACTCAATATTTCCACTACCAGTTCTCCAGGACTGGTCAGAACCCGCTGAATACCATCTCATGTTCTTCTCCATGTAAACTTTTCACAAAAAACTATTTTAAAAATGGTTCAGAAATAATAATGTATATTCCTGAACTAAACAAGCTAACAACCATAATAGCTGTTATAGTTAATAAAAAAGCACCAAATGCCTTTTACAACTGGTATAATATACCTACAAGAATTTGATATGCATTCATCAAAGTAAAAATGTATTAAGATTTATTTCTGTATTCCATTTGCATAACTTCTTTATTCTACTTATCAAGAAAATTTTGATCTGGTGATATCTTTTTATTTAGAATCTTCCAGAGTTGGGAAAAGTTCTGTGTAAGAAAATGCTACAATAAAATTTGTCTTTTTTTAGTTCAGAATAAAAAAAATGAAAAGATGAAATAAAATAGTCCAAATCATATATGGTATCAAGACAATAATCGCACTCTACATCTTTAGAACTGATCATGTAATGAAACTGAATGATTGAGGATTTAAACTGGAAGAAGGAAATATTTTCATGCAATGCATAATTAAATTCAGGAATTCACTATCAAAGGACAAAGTGATGAATATAATCTTGGATGCTTTTAAAGGAGCTTAGATCATATCACAAAGAGCAATCATGTTATGATAAGTATGTATTACCTCCAGGACAAGAGATACATGCATTTTTGGGAACACAGTAGGAAAATCCTATTGTTTGCTGCCAACATCTGGTTGACTATTGAAGGAATGAAGAGTTGAACTGGCTAAGCATTCATTTAAACCAGCATAGCTTTTCTTCTATTTTTTAATTGCCTCAACCAAGGACTAGCAAGACAGCTCTAATTTGTGGGATTTTTATTTTATTTTATTTATTTTTGTTTATAAGGCACCCAACTCAAACATATTCTGGGCAATGTAGAACCAGAATAGTCATTTAGCATATCATGTTCATCATCATCTTCATCACATCATTAAAAATAATCGGATGTCTAACTTGACAAGTTGAGGAGAAGTTGCTTCAACTTGGTCTCACTAGTACTATTACACTTCTATTTAAAAACAAAATGATAGTGCTAATGGTCAACATTAAAAACCTTATGTATGTTTTTTGATACTTGGTTTTAGTTTTCCATAAACTAAAAAAACGTATTTGTTTTGCTACTTCATGAAAACCCGCAATCCATGTGGCCAAGATAACTGTTTGATATGCAACTGATGGCCTTCTTTTGGCAACTGATATTTATTGGAACCTTCATTTTCTTATTGGAACCTTCACTTTTAGGAAGTGAACTACCATAAACAATGCCTGAAGTGGAGGAAAATGAGCAATGAATTAGACCAGGGGTGTCAAATTCACATCACAGTGGTGTCACGTGACATATTGGGACTTTTCCCCCCTCCACTAAACTGGGCATGGGCGTGGCCAGTGCATGACACCATCTAGCCCTGAATTAGACTGAGCACAGGTGCATATCCTCATTTAGGTTTGTACATGGTGAGATGGTAGGCAAAATGTGCTTATTTTACACTTACTGTGTTGGTGAACTATTTTTCATTGACTTTATTTAAATAACCAACTCCCTTCTTGGAAGAGCAACCTGAAAACTTTCTATCTAGCATCTATGACTGATTTACAGAGCATTTTGCTGATAAAGTTGCTCAGATTTCTTGAGCCTTGCCACCACATGGGAAGGATCCATAATGATGATTTAGATTACCATCGTATAATATTATACAAGTTCTTTTGATTTGTGGTTGTTAATAAGTGTGTGCATAACCACCTGCATCTGGAGGATGGTCAATGCTTCTTTGTAGGAAGGGGTGTTTCTGGCAGCCTTGATGGAAACTGGTGCAGTTCCATTGGAATAATAGGATTTTGGACAAAGTTGACACAAACTTTCCTTTTTTAGATAAAATTGTTGAGATAGTAATAGTGGATTAGTATTGCAGTCAGAAACAGGATTGATCTATTTGCTTGATGACCTTTGTTGGGACGTAGATAGGAGTAATTTACTCTACCTTATCTGATTTGGACCTTTGGATTGCCTTTACTCATGGTATCTTACTGGACTGCCTACAGGGACTGGGAATTGCAGACTATTGCAGTAATTCTGCTCTTTCCCTAGAGGTCTTTCAGTTAGTCATGATGAGACATGCAGAGTATCTTAGAGATTGTCTCTCCTTTATGAAACCACTGGTTGTTAAAATAAATGTTTGTTAAATAAGGATCATAGTAACAATCTGTATAATGTGTCAGCTTTGACAAAAAGCAAAATAAAAGCTTAAGCCTTTTATTAAATTTGCACTCTGACAAATCAGCCATTAATAGATACATAGACATTAACAACATCTATAAACTATGCAAAAGAGACAATAAACCAGCTCAAAAGAGAAAAGCCTCCAGCACCTCTCCATCAGTAATAAGCAACCAGATCAGCATAATTTAATTGTGAGAGGGATCTTGGAGTCTTAGTGGACAACCAGCAGTGTGCAGCAGCAGCCAAAAAAGCTAATGCAATCCTAAGTTGCATTAACAGAGGGATACAATCGAGATCAAGTGAGGTACTAATACCACTCTATAAAGCCTTAGTAAGACCACACCTAGAGTACTGCATCCAGTTTTGGTCACCACATTATAAAAAAGATGTTGAGACTCTAGAAAAAGTACAGAGAAGAGCAACCAGGATGATTAGGGGACTGGAGACTAAAACATATGAAGAATGGCTACAGGAACTGGGCATGGCTAGTTTAGTGAAGAGAAGGACCAGGGGAGACATGATAGCAGTCTTCCAATATTTGAGGGGCTGTCACAGAGAGGAAGGGGTCAAGCTATTTTCTAAAGCACCTGAAGGCCAGACAAGGAATAATGGATAGAAAATGAACAAGGAGAGATTTAACCTGGAAATAAGAAACTTTCTGACAGTGAGAACAATCAACTAATGGAACAGTTTGCCCTCGGAAGTTGTGGGAGTGCCATCACTTGAGACTTTCAAGAAGAGATTGGACTCCCATCTGTCAGAAATGGTGTAGGGTCTCCTGCTTGGGCAAGGAGTTGGACTAGATGATCTACAAGGTCCCTTCCAACACTGATGATCTGTTATCTGTTATAACTCCAAGGTTAACTTCAGACCGGCAATCAAGTAAACAATACCGCAATCAAGAAACTGCCAAAGAGCCACCAGTAAACAGCTCAACCAAAGAATCTCTAAGACCACCCATGCAGAGAAGCAAGGCACCAGAATATAAACTGACAGCGAACAACCCTCCCTGATAGCATTGATGATGGGGTAATGAAATGTCTGCAAGAAAACAAGCAAGCTCCGAGAACATCAAGGACTCCTAAATTTGTTAGTTAAAAAATGTACTACTACATTCCTAATTAACATAGCTCCCCTCCTACAATATAGTTGAAGTTTTTGTTTAGAATACAATGAATTTCTACTAATATTCTTTGATAGCAGGCTAAACACATACTCAAAAATCCAAAACAAACTATATTAAAGTACTATTTAGCTTTGAACGGGACATTCTGCTACTGAATTACTCAGTATTCTCGCAGCATCCTGCTGGTGTTCTAGAGCACATCCTCTAAAAAGGCTTTTGCTGAAATTACATCTCCAGAAATCAAATGGAAATGTCTATGCAGAGTTCTCCTGCTAGCAACTGCAAATATGAGGACTCCATTTCTGGAAAAGATCTCTCATACTGTTATTAGTTTGGATCAATTCAATTCTGAGGCACATAATTTTTTAACTTGCAAAATTAAGAATTAGATTCTGTTGATCACAAATGACTTCTTGGCAATGTATTTAACTCAGGCATTTGTTGATGGGATTGGTGGTGAAAGGTTTTGCAGGAATAAACAGTGACCTCCCAACTAGCCATTATTTTAGGTAGAAGAAGAGAGTCGGAAAGCCAGTTTGGTATTGTGATTAAGGCATCACACTAGAAACTGGGAGACTGTGAGTTGTAATCTTGCCTCAGGCACAGAGCCAGTTGGGTGACTTTGAGCCATTCTCTCTTTCTCTAAGTCCTAGGAAGAATTAGGTAAAGGCAAGCAATTCTGATATTTTTTCCAAGGAAACTGCAAAGACAAAGAAAACAGCCTTCCTATATACTGTGCAACATCTCCCAAAACACTGGATACCCATGCAAAAAGTACCTGACTGTTCAACCTACTACTTCAAAACTATGCAAAACTATGAAAAGGATAACAGGTACTATATTTCAAAAGCATCTCAGAAACAACCAACACTTTCAATTATAGAACATTACTATAGCACACAAACAAACTAAGGTCCTTCAAAATATGACTTAAGTAAAATGAAAGAACCACGAATAAAAAAACAGGAGTCATACACAACAGTGTAACATCCAATAAGTAGGTTATACAGGCAGAAGCCTAATAGAGCACATCCATGAACACCAACAAGCAATCAAAAGACATATTGAAAATTAATTTTGCAAAATGTGAACAGACTCAACCATGGTTTCAGCTGAGAAACTGTGAGAACCCTAAACTAACCAAGATCCAGAAATACTAGGGAATTCTTGGAAGGTTGGCATTCAGATAAATCAGTCATCAATAAACACATAGAACTAAACCATACTTACACATTTGGTTGCCACGGTGTAAAAAAGATGTTGAGACTCTAGAAAGAGTGCAGAGAAGAGCAACAAAGATGATTAGAGGACTGGGGGCTAAACCATGTGAAGAATGGTAGCAGGAACTGGATATGTCTAGTTTAATGAAAAGAAGGACTAGGGGAGACATGATAGCAGTGTTCCAATATCTGAGGGGCCACAAAGAAGAAGGAGTCAAGCTATTCTCCAAAGCACCTGAAGGCAGGACAAGAAGCAATGGGTGGAAACTAATCAAGGAGAGAAGCAACTTAGAACTAAGAGAAATTTCCTGACAGTTAGAACAATTAATCAGTGGAACAACTTGCCTCCAGAAGTTGTGAATGCTCCAACACTGGAAGTTTTTAAAAAGATGTGGACAACCATTTCTTTGGTAGGGTTTCCTACCAAAGCAGGGGGTTGGACTAGAAGACCCTCAAGGTCGCTTCCAACTCTGTTATTCTATTCTAACTATCTACATTGTTCAAAGGAGAAAATAAAAAGGTAAGAAGAAAACAAAAAGACTAGAAGATATCTTCTCCAGCAGCCAATACTCAGATAAGCAAGGATTAATTCCAATCAAACAAGAGGAAAACAGTGCTCTATCAAGGAGAAAACCATAGTCCCACCAAAACTGGTAGGGCAAGCTACTACACAAAAACAGGGAACAAAACCAATGCTGAATTGCATTGATGTTATCTTGGGTAATGGAACATCTGCAAGAAAACAACCAAGCTCAAAAAGCACCAAGACCCTGGGATCAACCCTGAGATACATATTTTTCTTCGACTGAAAAGAAATATCCAGCACTAAAAATAGGTCCTAATTTTCTGAAATAATTATCAATATGTACTGTTCCTCAATATTTGAATAGGGTTTTCCTGGTTTTGACAAAGGAGGCAGGGAAAAGATTTGAGCAACATAGTTCTCTTTAAAATACAATTTTCAACATCTTTCCCTCTTTACTATTTCAACTATCAATGATAATAGTATACTAAATTATTGGTATTGTGTGTTTTATATATATATGTTTACTTTGTGGATTAGTTTGACATAATATTTTTCTTTCAAAAGGTGGACTCCAATTTTACAGGTAGGGATGTTATTCTGGTTATTTGCATTGGGTGCATCAAAGCCCCAAATTATCTGCAGTGATATTCTCATTCCATTAAGAAAAAAAAGGGAAGGATTTTCCTGTGCCTTTTGCCCTGGCTGGAAGAACTGCCTCATCACCCCCCTGATGGTACCTACAATTACTCTGCTCATTAAGCTGCACTTTATTCCTACTGAAAAAAAGAAACCTCAAGTCATTACTAACTTTACATGTTGCTTTCAGAGGGACCTAAGTGCAATTAACTTAATTGGAATCAGACTAATACAAAATACACAGACAGTAAATTCTAGTCAACTGTGACCACTTTTTTAAATAAAAAAGAATGCATCCTTTAGTCAAACATACTGCTAAAGACATATTTTTCAGAAGATTTTTGTGCAAATATAATTCACAAAACATGGACAAGACCAAATACTTTTGTTGAAGTATTGTTATGTCTAGGAATTGTATGCTACAACATGATATAAAGCGGCCTGTTGAGAATAGTTGAAGAGATAGCCACAAGGGACAAATTTATTTCGATGTGGCTTTCCTTATATAGTATTCCTGACTGGAATCGATTCCAACAATTCTACTTTTGTTAACTTTAATGACAGTTGCCTGTGCTGGCTGGGAATTGCAATCCTAACAGCTATAGGGCTATGAGATAGGGAAGGCTAATATAGACTGTCATTGATTGCCCATATTATCTTCCCATCAACTCCTCCGTAAATTTTATTCTTAATATGAGTTCAGGAATAAAAATTCCTGGTTAGCATCCCATTTTTCCAAGTGTGATTGTTACAAATGCCAGTTCCCTCCTTCAGCTGAGGGAGGGGGTGGACCCCCTGCAGGGCAGAGCAGAGGAATTTAGTTTACATCTGGTGGATAAGGTCACTCGGATTCAGGCCGGCTTGGACTCGGACTGGCAGTGGTCTAATGATGGGGTGGCAGCGGGTCTGGTTGATCCTATCTGGGTTGGGTTTGAGCCAGTCTCCCTTGATGAAGTGGACAGGATCATGTGGAGGTTGTCTTCCACCATGTGTTTATTGGACCCGTGTCCCTCCTGGTTGGTCTACGCCTCCAGTGAGGTGACACGCGGCTGGCTCCAGGCAGTTGTCAATGCCTCTTTGAGTGAGGGAGTCTTCCCTGCTACCTTGAAGGAGGCGGTGGTGAGACCTCTCCTCAAGAAGCCTGCCCTGGACCCAGCCGTTTTAGATAACTATCGTCCAGTCTCCAACCTTCGCTTTTTAGTGAAGGTTGTTGAGAGCATGGTGGTGCAGCAACTTCCCTTGTTCCTGGAGGAAACTGATTATCTAGACCTGTATCAGTCGGGCTTCAGGTCCGGACACAGCATGGAGACAGCATTGGTCGCTGATGGATGATCTCTGGAGGGCTCAGGACAGGGTTTTTCCTCTGTCCTAGTCCTATTAGACCTCTCAGCGGCTTGATACCATGACCATGGTATCCTTCTGCAGCGGCTCCAGGGGCTGGAGGTGGGGGGCACCGTTCTGCGGTGGTTCTCCTCCTATCTCTCGGACCGCTCGCAGTCGGTGTTAGCAGGAGAGCAGAGATCGGCTCCAAGGCCCCTCACTTGTGGGGTGCTGCAGGGGTCCTCTCGCCTCTCCTGTTTAATATCTACATGAAACCGCTGGGTGACATCATCTGAGGTTTTGGGGTGAGGTATCATCAATATGCTGATGATACCCAGCTTTATATCTCCACCCCAGGCCAGATCACTGATGCTCTCTCTGTGATGTCCCAGTGCCTGGAGGCGGTGCGGGTCTGGATGGGGAGAAATAGGCTCCAACACAACCCGACCAAGACGGAGTGGCTGTTCTTACCAGCATCTCGGTTTTCTGGTGATGTTCCATCTTTGGCCATAGGGGGTGAGGTGTTGCCCCTGTGGATAGGGTGAGGAACCTGTCCTTCTGGATCCACAGCTCTCTTTGGAGGAGCAGGTGGGGGCTGTGGCCAGGGGGCTTTCCCAGGTTCATATACGCCAACCACGCCTTACCTGAGCCAAGATGCCCTTCAAATGGTCACTCATGCACTTGTCACCTCTAGGATCGAGTACTGCAATGCTCTCTACATGGGGCTGCCCTTGCGGACTACCCGGAGGCTACAGCTGGTGCAGAATGTCGGCGCTGTGATGGGAGTATCCCGATACTCCCATGTTACACCTCTCCTGCACAACCTGCATTGGCTGCCAGTGGCCTTCCAGGTTAGCTTCAAGGTGCTAGTAACCATCTATAAGGCCCTAAATGGCTTGGGTCCAGGGTACTTGTGGGAACGCCTCCTGCCAGTATCATCATATGCCGATCATCCTGTTCGCTCCCACAGGAGGGGCCTCCTGGTGATACCGTTGGTCAGACATTGTTGGCTGGTGGTTCCCAGGGCTAGGGCCTTCTCCGTGGGAGCCTCCGCCTCTGGAACCATCTCCCTGCGGATCTCCGTTTGGCCCCTGACCTCCGCTCCTTCTGCCAGGACCTAAAGACTTGGTTATTTCAACAGGCCGGCCTGGAATGACCCAGGTGGGATTTTTACTGTTTTAATTATTTTAATTAATGTTTTAATGTTTTATTGTTATTTATTCTGACTTGTCATATTTAATACTTGTTTTATGTAAATTTGGTCTTGTTTTATTGTTAGCCGCCCTGAGTCCTTAGGGAGAAGGGCATACAAATCAAATAAATTATTATTATTATTATATGTCAAGAGCAGGGGTCCGCAACCTTAAACACTCAAACAGCCACTTGGACTGAAAGAAAACACTGGGAGCCTCAAAACCTGGGTGGGTGTGGCCAACTCAACATCACTCCCACCCAATCCCCACCATGCCTGCCCAGGTTTTGTGGCTCCTGGTGTTTTCTGTGGAAAATGGGTCTCCCTCCCTCTCATTTGTGTTTTTTGTGTTTTACCTTCTCAGGCCAGGCGAGGAGTGACTGGGAAGGGAGGGAGAGGGGCGGGACCAGCCAGTGGTGGGATCATCAACAGGGAGCCACAGCAGAAGGCCCAGAGAGCTGCATGTGGCTCCAGAGCTGCAGGTTGCTGACACCTGGTCAAGGGGAAGTTGTAAGCTTCCAGGCATACACACACTCTGATATGACAGTAAGTTTCTATTAGTGGGATTGTCAGCCTCCAAGAATCCTTCTTCTGCTTGTCTTTCTGGCTGCCATAGAAACCAGGAGGAGGGAAGAATAATTGGGGGAAGGGTGCTGGAGGTTTAAGTTGAAGAAATGTAAGAATGCTTCCATTCTTCTGAGGTTGGTAAAATGAGGACCAAAATTGTTGGGGCAATATGCTAACTCTGTAAATTGCTTAGAGAGAACTGTAAAGCACTGTGAAGCGATACGGAAGTCTAATTGCTATTGCTATCTTATGATATTTCAAAACTTTTAATATTAAATATATAGAAGATATGGGACTTCTTAAAATAAAGCTTATTTGTCCTTGCAACTTTTGTAGTGCTACAGATGCTCTGTTGATATCAGAATGTAATATATCCTACATGTTGTTTCCAATAAAGATCCTTTAGAAATTTCAACTGGAGCAGAATTCACATAAATAATTGAGAAGGGAGGAATACTGTTCCTGTATGAACCTGAAACAGTGGCTGTAGTTTGGTATCTCCAATTTAAAATGCTAATTGTAACCTTCAAAATCTTAAATAGTTTGGAAAAAAATCTTGTTCTTCAATGACCATCTTATCAATAGCAATGTATCAAGCACATTTGGTTATGGACTTTCAAGTTCATCCTGCTCTTGGACACCATGTAGTTAGACTTTAAATGGTACTCTATACCAGGGGTCTCCAACCTTGGCAACTTTAAGACTTGTAGACTTCAATTCCCAGAATTCCTCAGGCAGCAAAGTCTTAAAGTTGCCAAGGTTGGAGACCCCTGCTCTATACTAAAGAGGAAAAAACCAGGCGCATCTAGGAGCAAAACATTAAAAACTTCTAAATTCTTTAAAAATAAAAATTTAAAATCTTAAAATAACAAACTTAAGAAAAATAAAAAAGAGAAAGCACTGCAGTCTGAAAACAGCACCATAGACCTTAAAATTGCATTGTCGAATTCTTCAGTAAATGGTAGAGAGGTCTCTGGTTCATGGATATATAAATATAATAAATCCTCTTCCATTCAGAACTACATGCACAATGGCATCCAGTGCACAGAACAAGATAAATTCACCCAAGTATGATAAAGTGTAACTGATCACATGCAGTCAATAATGTTCCTTAGCTCATAGGCACAATAAGAATGTTCTTTAGAATCTCAAATGGAGCATGATTTCCCAGATCAACAGAGGATAAACCCTTTTTTAAAATTAAAAATCAATCAAATATTCCCTGGTTGTCATCTTCTAGTGGTACCCAGGGGAAATTTTTTTATTAAGCTAATAGAAAAAAATATGAAATGAATGCCTGGATTCTGAGGACCCCAGATATCTCTTCAACACAGGCAAATAAAAAGTAAATAAATAAATAAAAGATTTGAGTGGAAGTGAAAACAGAATAAAGAGCTTGCTCACAGTTTGGATACTGTGCTTTCCCCAGTCATAAGTTTATGTCCAGGTAGAGTATAAGGGGAACTCAGAGCAGGGTTTTTTTTGCTTTAACTCCTTAAAAAGTTGCATGAAGTTCTCTCAGGATGCTCAGGGTTGTGAGGGTCATGTGGAAATACATTTTAAGGGTGAACAAATATTTTATAAAATATTTCTCAGGGCTTTGGTGTCTCTAGAAAAGCTCAGTCTTCTCCCTGGACAAAGTGAAGTTTTGGAGGTCCTTCATTCGAACACAGCCCAGTAACATTTCCTAAAATGCACCATGGACATTGCTGGCCATTACAGGAAGTGTTGTCAGTCTGGGATTCTTTGTGTGAAACTTTTTTGATGATTGTGAATGAGCCAGTGGACTTCTTTAAATTTAAGATAAAGTCTGGAAGGTTTCAAAAACTTCTTTTACCGTAGTTAAACATGTGGAACCACACCTGACTTTGGGTGTAGTATGAAGATTGTAAACTCTATCAACAATTATGTTTCTTCTGCATTAGTAATGAAATAATGAAGTATTTAATTGTAGTCAAGTCCTATCTGGTCCCAAACATAAATAGGCATTTCTGGAAATAAGGCCTATTAGATATACATGCATACATTAGGATTGCAGTATATTTAAGGAATGAATAAATATGCAGAATATGAAGTTGATTGCATTGGCAGATTTGTATCTATTTATCAATAGCACTTAGATTTATATACTATAGAATTATATACTATAGAATGCTATACAATCAGGCCAGAAACATATTAACAAGAGAGATCAGAGCAGCAAAAAGAAGCTACTCTGAAAAGTTAAGGAGTCAGTTCTCAACAAATGAACCAGCAAACATGTGGAAAACTCTTAAAAACCTCACTGGCTACAGCAAAACTCCTTCCCAGGCAGAAAGAAATCAACAACTAGCAGATGACCTGAATGTGTTTTACTGCTGGTTTGAAAGGAAACTACAGCCACCTATCTCCACAACCCCCATCTCAAACACACCAACAACAGCCAAGCCTCCTATAACTGACCCCAACTCATTGGCTTCACAACCTCAGGTGATCACAGAAAAAAAAGTGCAAGATCTGTTTCACAGACAAAAGCCAGGAAAAGCACCAGGGCCAGACAAGATAACTCCTTGCTTAAAAGTCTGTGTTGACCAATTGGCCCCCATCTTTACCCGAATCTTCAATAGATCACTAGAGATGTGCTATGTTCCTTCTTGCTTCAAATGCTCTACTATTATCCCAGTGCAAAAGAAGCCCTCCATCAAGGAACTGAATGACTACAGACCAGTTGCTCTAACATCTGTAGTTATGAAAATCTTTGAAAGGCTAGTGCTGTCCCACCTGAAAATTATCAGGGATCTGCTGTTAGATCCCATACAGTTTGCATACTGAGCAAATAGATTGACAGATGATGCTGTTAATATGGCTCTGCACTACATCCTACAACACTTGAATCTCCAAATACCTGCACAAGGGTCTTCTTTGTAGACTTCAGTTCAGCATTCAATACCATCATTCCAGACATTCTTTTAACTAAATTAAACCAGCTAGTGGTACCTGAACACACTTGTAAGTGGATCATAAGCTTCCTAATGCCTTCACTCTGCTAAACAAATAATTCCCTCAACACTGTCCAACTATCTACAAAGTCTGCACTACTATTGCTATTAATCTTCTCATCATTCCTTATCACCCATCTCCTCCCACTTGTGACTGTATGACTTTAACTTTGTCGCTTGTACCCTTATGATTTATATTGACTGTTTCCTAGTATGATTTGATTGCTTATTGTACCCTATGACTATTATTAAGTGTTGTACCTTATGATTCTTGACGAATGTATCTTTTCTTTTATGTATACTGAGAGCATTTGCACCAAGACAAATTCTTTGTGTGTCCAATCACACTTGGCCAATAAAGAATTCTATTCTATTCTATTCTGTTCTGTTCTGTTCTGTTCTGTTCTGTTCTATTCTATTCTATTCTATTCTATTCTATTCTATTCTATACCACTTCACAGTGCTTTACAGCCCTCTCTAAGCAGTTTACAGAGTCAACATATTGCCCCCACAATTTGGGTCCTCATTTCACTGACCTCGGAAGGATGGAAGGCTGAATGAATCTTGAGTTGGGTGAAAATTGAACCCCTGGCCATCAGCAGAATTAGCCTACAATACTGCATCCCAACCCCTGTGCCCTCTTAGCCATCATATTTATTCTGATCATTGATGACTTTCCAGCATTTATTTATTTTTATATTTTTATTCCACCTTCATTATTTTTATATACAAAATAAGACAACAAACATACCTAATACTCCTTCTTCTACCTATTTTTCTCACAACAAATTTGTGAGGTGGGTTGAGCTGAGGGAAAATGATTGGCCCAAAACCATCCAACCAGCTTTCATGGCTAAGACAGGACTAGAACACACAGTCTCCTAGTTTCTAGACCAAACTGTCATACTGGCATCGGCATTGCTGCTAAATGGGTAATAAGGTTACTTAACTGAAGTTTGTCAGGAAATCAAACCTTTTACCTTAATATATATAGAGAAATTATTTCCTCTTTTCCTAGTTTGGGGTTTCTCCCAGGAGCTCCCAGAATTCTTTAATTCACATAAAAAATAAGAAATTGCCATCATTAAATTAGAATGTTTGGCCTATATAAGATTTTTTTAATGCAACGTTGTTTTCATTCCATATTATAGTGAAACAGATATAAACACCTATGCATCCAAATTAAAAAAACATAAAACTCATATTCAACTTCACTAATTAAGTTTTCTCATTGCTCAACACCAATGATTGATTATGCAATTTTGTGTACAGGTACAAGATAGCAAGTTATAGGAAACTCAGATGAGATCTATTTCTGGATAAATAAATGCAGGCATTGCTGTTGAATCCTTAATTCTTCCAGGCTCTTGTCTAGTTTGACTGAAGTATCTAGTAAAGTATGTCTGTATATGTTTTCTGGGTTGCTGACTGAATTTGCCATTTTCTCTAATTTTTATCTTGTTCTCTATCTTCTTTCCTAAGTGATAACTTTATTTATTTTGTTTCTTCTATTGAAAACCGCTCAGAGTTGTTCTGGATTTGGTAGCATCTAAAATAATAAATGAAACATTAAATTAAATCCTCATTTACTTATACTGTAGTCAGCATTGTGTAACATTGGTATGAATAAGCCTGTGGTCTGGCAATCTTTTCCTAGCTGATGATCATGCTTTAAAGAATTGGTTTGTTCTGGTTTTCCTAATTAGATGCCCTCGAGGGTAATTTGATTACTATTCTTAATAATAATTGTCTGGGGGTAATAATCTCACATCTCTATAGGTTATCAAATTGGAAGGTCTATATCAGTGTTTCTCAAGGTTGGCAATTTGAAGATGTGTGGACTTCAACAGCAGCTTGGCACAGTGGTGGGTTTCAAAAATTTTCCTACCGGTTTGGTGTGAGCGTGCAATTTGCATACACACACCTGCAGCATTTGCAACTCACCTTCTGCTGCAAGCCCTGTGTGTAAAACAGCTGACACGCTGCAATCTGCTGTGCCACGTGAAGCAGCTGAGCTTGAAAACCAGGAAATAAAGGTAAGGATAAGCTGGGGCAGGCAGGTGGGCCCAGCAGTTGATCGTCGGAGCGAACTGGTTTACTCACAGATGATCCTCAGAGCTACCGGTGCAGCTGAACTGGGCCGAACTGGTAGAATACCACCACTGGCCTAGTGGCATAGAAATGATCATAAATTTCCCAAATTTCAATCCCACTGAAATAATTTATTCTGGATTTTGGATGTATTCTGTAATTAGCCCATTTGAAGATATTGGTTCAAAGATTTTTGCCTTATGATGCACCATTTTGCCCAGTTAGAAGTTGAAAGACATGATAATTTTAGTAAGTCGTTTGTTTATATTTATATTCATATTCTATCTTTCTTCCAGGCAGCTCAAGGGAGTATACATTCCTCATTTTAGCACCACAACCAGAGTCCTCAGAAAAAGCAATTGGCCCAGTAATTTCCATATCTGAATTAGGTAGTGTTTTGGCCGCCTTGGTTCCAATCTGACAATTTAATCACTAGCACACCATTGTTTCCCAACATGTGAAAAATCTTATCATCACTAGTGTTTTCATGAGTGTCAAAATGGAAGTTGTGTTAGGGCAATCAAAGGCCCGCCCCTTTTATATGTGCTCTAACATTGTGCACATGTACAAAGGACAGGCTTCAATAAACCTGCCACAATGACTGTCATGACTTTTTTTGATTTTTCCCACAGAGGTCATTGTGTGTTATTTCAATTCCTTGAATATTTGCAACATTTGTGTTTTTGTTATAAATACTACACAGCTACAGCAAAGTACCATCATTCCAGACATTCTTCTAACTAAACCAAACCAGCTAGCAGTACCTGAAAACATTTTTAGTGGATCATAAGCTTCCTAACAGACAGGAAGCAGCAGGTGAAGCTAGGCAGAATCACATCTGATATCTGTACAATTAGCACAGGGGCCACCCAAGGCTGTGTGCTTTCTCCACTTCTCTTCTCCCTATATACCAATGACTGCATCTCAAACAATTCATCTGTCTGCACTACTATTACTATTAATCTTCTCATCACTCCTTATCATCTATCCCCTCCCACTGGTGACTGTATGACTGTAACTTTGTCACTTGTATTCTTACGATTTATATTGACTGCTTCCTAGTATGATTTGATTGCTTATTGTACCCTATGACTATTATTAAGTGTTGCATCTTATGATTCTTGACTCAGACGAATGTATCTTTTCTTTTATGTACGCTGAGAGCATTTGCACCAAGACAAATTCCTTGTGTGTCCAATCACACTTGGCCAATAAAGAATTCTATTCTATTCTATTCTATTCTATTCTATTCTATTCTATTCCATTCCATTCCATTCCATTCCATTCCATTCCATTCTACCTTAAGTAATTCATCTTTCTTATACATTATAACTAAATAACATCTTGGAATACCAAAAGAAGTATAATCTAAAATAATTATATTTAGAATGCCTATATCTTTGAAAAAATGGAATATGTAAGTGAACTTAGCTAGCAATTTGCCATTACATTTTTTTCACAGTTCAATCCCTCTATGCACACACGTACACAAAATGTACACAATATCTTGTATAGTCAAGTGTGTTAAATGATCTGAGTAAATATGGACAGAAGAACAAGATGATTTCACAGTTTAAGACAAGACAAAAGAGCAATAACCTGGAAACCAGCTGAACAAACCCAATGATTAAGAAGAACAAAGTTGGGTGAAAAGAACCATGGTTGGAGTTAACCATGTAAAATTTATCTAGATTATATTAATTAGGGAAGCTGTTCTATCAGATTATCACATTTATAAACTTGTATGTGCTATTAACCACAATACAATTTCTGCCATGCTTGTAAATGCCATTTGGCATTTTTTCCCCATGCTTTCAAATTATCCTCATACTTTATATGTTTATACAGAGGTATGCTCACAGACACAGTAAACACACACAATTAATGTTCATGTAGACTCACATCTGGATGCAGACCAATTGTGCATTGGACTCCTGCAAAAGCAGATGTTCTCCCAAGCTCACACTGTGTATTATCTCAATTTTGGTAGGGTCATATAACTGAATGCTTTGCTGCCTGTTAAAGTGCTGAAATTCTGACTTCTGCACAAGTATTCTACTGCTATTCAGTCTGACTATGCTTTCTGTTTGTTTTGACAAAGGGAAACATATATTTTGTGTGTGTGTGCATGTGTGTATCGATATGCTGTCTAATATAATGTTGACTGTGATATTAAAACTGTCAATCTATCTTCCTTTTAAAGCAAATAAGAAGTGGAACATTCTCTGCTGTTTACTCTAATGCAATTCCCATCAATGTACAGTCAGTAAACCAACTGTGTTAGAGGAAATATTTTTGCTTTGTGCAAACATTTAGTCATCAAATGTGTGTGTGCGTAATGTCCACAGAATCTTAAAAATATGCATGCTTGTTTCTTTAAATGCCTAGATTTCTTGACATGTCTGTTGTAATTCTTTCAGGATGTCTGATGACAATTTAAGTCTTGCATATTATTGTTCTTGTTTGATTTGAGTTTAAGAAATGAAAATGATTTTACTTTAATTCAATGGACCCAGAGAGCAGAGTTTGTTTGTTTTTAACCCATAATTTGATGTTTGAATGTTAGACTATGAAAAATTATGCATAATTGGTTGGTTAATCTTTTAAGTTGCTACAAGATTCTATGTTACTTTTGCAGAAGCCATTTACTTGCCTTCTGGGTGTCCAAAAACCAGTACAATTCTTCAATGAGGGCAATTTCCAAACTCCAAGAATAAATTTGGGGTTCTCTTATATACAGTTCCCAAAAAAGGCAGCAGTATTAGTTCAGCATTTAATCACATAAAAATTGATGGCCTTTTAAGAGGGAATCCATTTACTACAGCCTTACATTTTGTGGGCTGGAAGTAAGTGTTGAGTTTCTATGTTTTAGGTTAAAGCTGAAGGATAGAAATGATGAAGAATCACTTTCCTATGGCAGTAAGGCTTCATTAATTTTATTTAGCTTTTCTATCCCAGCTTTCTATGACAAGCACACTCAGGGAAACTGACATGCAAACATACACTGTAAATCATACACCTAGTTAAAATGCAAGCATGCCTTCGGTTGATTCTCACATGAGAGGCTTCTGCACTTGTTTGCAATCCCCAACTGAAAGAGCCCTCTGTTTCATTCTTACATGCTGGTCATGCAGACTCAAGATTACGGACAGGAGATAAGGGAGAATGCCATGCTTGATATTAGACTTGTCATCTTCAGATTTGAAAAATGCTATAACCCTACCCTTCCTCTAATGAATGGAGAGTGTCACACATTGTTTGTTTTGTCAAAACAGATCTCTGTGTCTTGCTTCCCTAATGGCTAATATTCATTGACTCTCTACCCCATGCAAGAGTTTATTAAGAATTTTTCCAGGGAATTGTCTATCAAACTGTCTAATTGGATGTGAAAATAAATTGCTCTTTCTGCGGAAAAAATCCAGAATCTTTTTTCATGACTGCTTACAGACACATGCAGATTTAAGATCAAAACATCAAGATCGTAAAATGTTCCCAGCTTTCATATGAGAAAATATGAATGGAAGCACAGCAACTGGAAGTGCAACAGAGTGTTACAATATAGAGTTTTCCCCAGTTCAGAATTACAGATCATCTTTGAAATTACATCTATGTTTGAACCTGGCAACTAGAATTGTAAGATGTGACAGTTGTAATGCGAATCATCATGTGATGGATCAGTTTTTACTACTTTTTTTGAAATGATTGCTAAGCAAATGCCACAGATGCTAAGTGAGCCCATTGTTTGCTAAGACCCATTTCTCCTCCCAGAAACTGGAAGTAAATTCAGGTTTCTGGTAAAAATCTTGTAAATCACAGTCATTTGACTATGGGATGTGGCAAATGGCCAGAAATATGGGCTGATTGGCAAATGCCCAAAATGCAATCACAAGACAGCTGGAGATAGGATTGGCCATTGGAACTTCAGAATCAGATTGAAAATTTATTTTGGGGGTTCCATTGTAACTTCAAATGGTGACTAAGCAACCTGTCATAAATTGAGGACAGCCTGTATAAACACTCACATTTCCTTTTCCAATCTTAGCATTTGATTTTTATTCAGCTTCAACTATCAGTTGACATATTTCAAAAACTGATTATGTTCACTCATAATTGAGCAATGCCAGGAAGTGAGTATTGGACCTCTCTTATTTTTCTATGCGAATAGTAATATTTTGTCTACATAGGTATGGAAATCAGAATATCAGGGTTATTATTATAGGTTGATTTTTTCCTGTATTAAATTTTTAACTTTAAGCCAGAAGAATGTTTTTAAGTAAACATTTCCTAATCCTTAGCTTTGTACAAGTATCTTTATTACTTAAATAATTCATTGAACAGATGATTACAAATCAAAAATGCCAAAGAAGGGAAAGTATAATGCTCTAAAGAAATGTTGCTCACATGTTGCCTCAGAAATAGCAGGAGGACTTTTAAGTGAAACATTTGCATGGTTTCCCAAAGTGACATTTGAAGCCCTATTCGCATGCAAATCATCCCAACAGGAACATCTGCAGATGCCATCAGTTCAATGAACTGATGATTCCCAAGTTGGCATGAGAACACAGGAGGTGAAGAAAGAAAATAGAATAGAGAGGCTTGGGTATTTGTCTTGAGAAGGTTGGAAGGCAGGGAATGGATAAGTGTAATCAGGGTTGACTGAGTGAGATACACTGAAGCTTTGTAGAGGAAACCATAGTAAATTGGTAAGGAAATGGAATAACAGTGCAAGAATGATAGGGTGGCAAATGTAGAGTGGGATGGACAATTAATTTTCTCAAGTGTCCACATGAGAATAGCAATAGTACTTAGACTTATATACCATTTCACAGTGCTTTACATCTCTGTCTAAGCAATTTATGGAGTCATCATATTACTCCCAACAATCTGGATCCTCATTTTACCAACTTCAGAAGGATAGAAGTCTGAGTCAACCTTAAGCCAGTCAGGATCGAACCACTGGCAGTTGGCAGAATTAGTCTGCAATATTGCCTTCTAACCACTGTGCCATCACCAGGAAACTGGGACTGTTATGGAAGGCCGAACCAATAGAGCTGTGAAGGTATGCACATACATAAATTGAAAAAAAAATAGCAGTTGCCTTCAAAATAAAAGCAATCCATGTGAGGTGGATAGGGACAGCCAAAGGGCAGGATTTAATTCATTTTACCTAGGCCACAAAAGGCTGAAATCTGCTGTAGTGTCATCATGTCAATAATAAATCAATTATTTTGGTTTTGTGTCCACCATGATCTCTGTAGATATAACTCTTAGCTTTTTTACTTTTTCAAGTTTTAAGCCAGCAAATCTAGATACTTAAGTATATGTGGGATAGAAACTAGAATGAAGAACAAGATCTCTGCTATACTTTGATCAGCCCTGGAACCATTTTAAAGAATGCCTTTGTATTTTTAATAGAAAAGAATATATGTAGTTCAGGATTAAATTATGCAGTTTGCTTGCAGGCATTTCCACACTTTTTAGTTTTTAAATATGTGAAACTATGATTGCTAATTTCTTTCTGCTGTGAATATGATCTGATCTGGTAGCATGAGCAAGAGCTGCCTAGTAATAAGATTACTGTCAAGCCCGAAACTGACATATGTGTAGCCATTTTTTTAGCCTTATTATATATTTCTTTTCTTTCTTTCTCTTTGCTTATTATAGGGGGAAGGGTTTTGGGCTTGCCACATTCCTAAAGGGGGAGGAATAGAGATAGAGAGAGTTGTTTAGGCTAGGTGGTGTTTCTTCCCATGGGAACTCGAGCTGACCCTGCTGAGGCCTTGAAGTGAAGATTGGTGACACCAGGCAACGTTGAATTATTTCTATTGGAGAATGTGACTTTTGGGGGTTGTTTCTAACTTCCAATATTATGTGGTGTAATTCCAGGTTGTGTCAGATCCGGAATTACAACAGACTTTGCCAATTTGATGCTTTCCTAAATAAAAGAAATTATTATGGAAGATGGTTTTTGTTCTTTTCTTTTTAAATGGATTTCATCACTTGGAAACTTGACAATCACTTCATGCCAGAGACCTTAGGTCCTTGACATCTCAAAAGACTTCCAGTCTTTTTCTTTTTCTTCAAGTTTTTTATTTTATTTTACAATATATCCATATCAATGTGTGAACAGTGTGGCACCTGGGTATCATACGTTTTAGTAAAGATGAAAATAGTGCTATTAATAATATTTTTTACATTCCTCAAGCTTATGTAGTTCTACTGTTGATATACATATTTGTATTAAATTATAGACTTTCAGTATTTAATTATTCAGTGTTTTAATAAGTTATTCCAATGCCAATCACAATATTGCTTAAACATACATAATAATACTATCATTCAATTTTCTAATCTTTCCTCTTATTATTACTTTTGTCTTATTGTATAAAAATGTGAATACTTATTTTCCCCCTCTCTCTTATTTCTATCCCTATTTTAACTTTTAATCATGCCACCATTATATTTAAAAACAAATCCTTTCTATCCGTCATCTCTTGACTGCTTTAAAGCTTTAATTGTTCATTTTTTAAACTTGCCTCCCATATTCCTCTCTTGGATCTTTATCCCTATCTGCATCTATGTCCTGACTATTCATTTTAAACATTTCTCCCATCTCTACACTTTCCCATTGTCTTCCAAAATATCTACCCATGCCCCTATCTCCCTTTCAAAAATGTTTTCCTGTGTCTCCGGTACCCTTTTTAAATCTCTTATTTATTTATTTATTTATTTATTTATTTATTTATTTATTTATTCGACTTATATGCGGCCCCCTCTCCCGAAGGACTCGGGGCGGCTTACAAAGTAAAAAACAACACAACAATAAATTAGATAAAACCAGATTAAACAAATCAAAGCCGAATTAATACTAAAATCCCAGAATTAAAACTCTAAAAAACCACCCCACCCCAGGGTCACAGCCCGGGTTGATTAAACAACCAGGTCTTCAGGTCGCAACGGAAAGTGCGGAGGTCAGGGGCCAGGCGGAGCTCCAGGGGAAGTTGATTCCAGAGGTCAGGGGCCGCGACAGAGTAAAATGTTAAAATCTTAAAATGTTTTCCCCTTGGTTTATTTCATCAGTCGTTGTTTTTGTTATTGTCTCCTTTTTGTCATCTTGTTTTGTTTGCTGGTTAATCTGTTCTGCTTTTTCATCTGCTCTTTCAGTTGTCTCCTCCTTTTCCTGGGCGTCTTAATCACTCATTGTCCTTTGTATAATATTTCCCAGTTTTTCATCCATGCCATGCATTAAATTCTTAATCTCCTTGTGGTTTTTTATCAGAATGTCCTTGTGTCATGCCCCTGTTGGAATCGGATTCTGAGCGAGAGGTGGAACAGCTGACAGGGAGTGGGAGTGTGGCTCTGGTGGCTGTGGAGGAAATTGGGGAAAGGCACAGCCTGGCTGAGCATTCAGAGGAAGACCCAGGCCCACCTCCTCTTCATCCTAGGGCATGCAGGGAGGAATGAATAAGGGAGCAACGTGGGTTACAGAGGAGAAAAAGGCCCCGATTCCCTTAATTAGCTGCAGCTGGGGAAACAGGATAAAGAGGGTGTTTGCTCACAGCTCCTTGCTGGAACCAAAGCATGAATTATTTTGGTTTGTCAAGTCTATCTGGGTTCTGGCATCCTCCCAACTGTGTGTGTTTTGTTATCTTTTGAAGTCTTCAATTCCTTATCCTGCCCTGTCTTGTTAATTGCTGCAGCGTGGTTTGTGTTGGTTTTTATTTATAATTTATATGTACTTTGGGTTCGGACGGAATTTCTTCCCTTTAAAAACTGTTCTTGGGAGAGTTTTTTCTCCAGCCAATGGTAACTGGACATTGGAGGCCAAATTGGAGGTATTAAAGGGACTTTACCTATGTTTGCGCCACACTCCAGGTCATCACACCTTGATGCTTTGAAACATCAACGCCATTTCTTCCCTGCCTCTATTTCTGCAGGGCAGGACTAATCTATCAAGATGACTGTGGGGATTTAATACATAGTGAATAATCATCAGTGTTCTTGTCTTTCAGTCAAAACTGTACAGTTTTTGTCCAGGTAACAATCCTGGCAGTTTATCATATCATAGGTATGGTCCAGATATTGATAGCCTTGATAAAGTTTCCACAGTTTAATTTTGTTTTTAACAATTTTTCACACTTTAGATGTATTCTTTATCAATCATATTTTTAACTTGTCCATGCTTAAAATATATAGATACAGCATTAGGGAGCTAAAGTGCATATTGCCAGAAATTAGGAAAATATTTCTTGGAGACACTCCTTCTTGATTTGATGCATGGAAATTATTTTGGGTTTTGCTTAATAGAATAATATATAACAGAATAACAGAATTGGGGGGCGGTGTAGGAGGTCTTCTAGTCCAACTCCCTGCTCAGTCAGGAAACCCTACACCATTTCAGACGAATGGTTGTCCACTCTCTTCTTAAAAACGTCCAGTGTTGCAACATCAACAACTTCTGGAAGCAAGTTGTTCCACTGATTAATTGTTCTGTCAGGAAATTTCTACTTAGTTTTAGGTTGGTTCTTTCCTTGATTAGTTTCCATCCATTGCTTCTTGTCCTGCCCTCTGGTGCTTTGGAGAATAGCTTGACTCCCTCTTCTTTGTGGCAGCCTCTTAGATATTGGAATACTGCTATCATATCACCCCTAGTCCTTCTTTTCATTAAACTAGAGATACCCAGTTCCAGCAACCGTTCTTTATATGTTTTAGCCTCTGGTCCCCTAATCATCTTTGTTGCTCTTCTCTGGACTCTTTCTAGAGTCTTAACTGTAGATATGCAAATATGTAGCTCAGGTTTGAATTGTGGAATCCTTAGTGCTCTCTGAGCTTGATTGTTTGCTTGCTGACATTTCATTTCCCAACTAGGAAAAGCATCAGTGTAAATGACGTGGGCTTTGCCCTGCCAGTTTTGGTGGGAGTGTTGTTTTCTCTTTCGTAGTTCCCTGATTAGGATATTGTTTTCTGCTTGATTGTTTGTCTGATGTTATTCCTTGCTTATCTGGGAGTTGGCTGCTAGACAGGATGTGTTCTGTTCTTTTTGTTTTTGTCTTAGCTTTGGTTATTGTTTCTTGAGTAGTGAGTGGTGAGTAAATACAAGTAGTCCTCTACTCACAACAGTTTGTTCAAAGTTATAATGGTACAAAGGCACTGAAAAAAGTGACTTATGGCCTTTTTTCAAACTTATGACCATTGTAGCATCCCCATGATCACATGATCAGAATTCAGATGCTTGGCAGCTGGTTCATAGTTAGTATGGTTGCCATTTCTTGGGATCATGTGATCACCTTCTGTGACCTTCTGACAAGCAAACTCAATGGGCAAGCCAACATGTTACTAACTTAAACAACTGCACTGGTTTACTTAACAACTGAGGTGAAAAGGATTGTAAAATGGGGCAAAACTCACTAACAAATATCTCACTTAGCAACATAAATTTTGGGCTCCATTGTGGTTGTAAGTTGAGGACTACCTGAATGGTTTCATTTCTATAAGTCTGTTGATGGCTGATTTGGAAGCTTCATTTTGGAATTATCTAGTGGTTTTAGATTTAGCTTGATCTAGGATACTCAGAGTTTTCCAGATGATATAAGGACTTCACAGGACTTTTCTTAATTCTGACCTTGTGGGTGGGATCTGAATATAGCATAATTCATCTGCTAGCAGCTCCATTTTTTACTAAATATTTGGCAGTTCTTAGTGGATAAACTAGTAAAAAGAAAAAATATATCTGTCAGCAGGAATACATTTCTGTTGATGGAAATGATTATTCTTCAACTTAATCCTCCTCCCAAGTCAGGATTAGTTACCTCATCTAAATGGTGCTGTGTTTGTTGTATTTTTTTATTGAGCCAGCCTTTGTCTTATTGTGTTATATTTACAGATTTACAGATCAACAGAATTGGAAGGGACCTTGTAGGTTATCTAGTCCAACCCCCTGCCCAGCAGACCTTACATCATTTTGGGCAGATGGCAGTCCAGTCTCTTCTTCATAGCTTCCAGTGATGAACCTCCCACAAGTTCTGAAGGCAAGCTGTTCCATTGGTTGATAGTTCTCATTGTCAGAAGATTTCTCCTTATTTCCAGGTTGAATCTCTCCTTGTTCAGTTTCCATCCATTATTCCTTGTCTGGTCTTTAGGTGCTTTGGAAAATAGCTTTACTCTCTCCTCTCTATGGCAACCCTTCAAATATTGGAACACTGTTATCATGTTTCCCTTGGTCCTTCTTTTCACTAGACTAGCCATGCAACTGTTCATGTATGATTTAGCCTCCAGTCTCTTAATCATCTTGGTTGCTCTTCTCTGCACTTTTTCTAGTCTCAACATCTTTTCATAGTGTACCTCTCTATCTACTTCTATCATCTATCTATCTATCTATCTATCTATCTATCTATCTATCTATCTATCATCTTCCATCTCACTATCCAAAGTGACTCTGGCATCTCTACCCCCCTCTATCTCACCATAATTTGGAGATACTAAAAGCTACTTGCCTATAATGTAACTGTGTAATCCATGAGGCCCTCTAAAGTAGCAATTTATTATATAATATTTGTGCATGTTGTGCCGATGATAAATTATATGACCTATAAAAGGAACTTTTATAACTTGTATAGTGTAGTTATATACTGTAGGACAATGATCTAAACGGGTTTTATATTTTTAAAATTAATTTCTCTGCTTATGTTATTTCAGTATAGGTTTCGGTTTCTGAGGTCAGAGCAAATTAGAGAATGCAAGAAATCTACCAAGTGTTTATGAATGTTATAAATTGTTGCCATAAGACAAAATGCAAAATATGAGACTGAAAAACTGTTCCTTCCACAAATATTGTGATTGTTATATATACTGTATTAGGGAAACAGGTAGCATAGCATCCTCTGCTGGTCACAAAGATAAGAAACAAATCCTGCATCCCAACAGAAGATATAAAATTCCTATTATACTCTCTGTTCTAATTTAACAGGTCTTTATTTTAAAATAGTAGAACCAAGGGTCTAAATCTAATCTTATGCTTCTTGCAAGCATAAAAAAAAGAATATAAGGTGTTCAAAATCCAAAAGGATATGAGAAAACAGAGAAAAAGAAGGGGAAGTTTGTGAACTGAGATGATATTTGGCAAAAGTTAGAATACATACTCAGTTTCTACATATATTTGCCAACTACAAGTAAACAGGAGCTTTATTATGTTTTCTCACTATCTCACTATCTTCCTCTAGAATATTTAGAGCAGAACTGCCTCTCTGACCAAGTCACCCTGTGAATCATAATGTAGTTTGCCTATTTCATGACCTGTAGTTACACATACAGTTTTGCTTTGGACTTTGCTGTTGCTTTTTTAATTAAAAGAGGAAGGATGTTTCCTACGAAGGAAAACAAAATATATACCTAACACAGAATATATATTACTGAATACTATGCACACATAGCACACATATTACTGAATACATAGCACACATAGCAATTCAGAATTAATTTCCAGTGGGTTCTTTGAGCTTACCACACACTGATCTTTTTTTTTGTCTGTAGCTAAGTGCTTTCAAATAATTGTGTGCTTCAGCTTCAAAAGACCACCAAATTCATTACTAATTTGGTGAATTCAGGAATCAAAATCTTTTTGGAAAATTACTTTGGAAATGTTTTTAGCAAATTACTTCGCTAGTAATTCTTGAGAATTCTGGACAGAGTTATTTACAAATCCATTTCCACACAACGTTTCATGCAATGCCTGAAAATAGAAGGATACAATTTTGCTAAGCAGGCTTTTTCTTCTTTTTCTCATTGCTGTTATTAGAAAATCCAAACTATATGGATTTTTGTAATCAGATCTAGTAGCCCTAACACAGGGGTATTTCCTTCCCCTCAATTTCTCCAATCTATGTATTAGGCTAGTTATGACAAAGACTGAGTTGATTTGAATTAAGCTGCTTCACAAAACATGGGAATATAATTATTTGAAAATGGGCAAGCTCAACAATTATATATTTTTTTAAAATGAAAGCTTTTATTTATCAAGCATTAAAAACACAACCATATTTTTGGAATTTGTTGAGCTTCAGCCGCTCATGAAAGACAAACGTAGAAGCTTCATCTAGTTCTTTGATCAGAAAATGCACTTGTAGGGTGTAGTAATGCTGCAGTCTGAAAGATTTGGACTGACATCCCAATTAAACACATTTCACGAAACTAAACCAAATCAAGAGAGAAAATTTTAATACCCCCTATTGGTATAAATTATTTAAATAGGAGAAGGAAAAAGAGAAAGGTTGGCTGGATTACCTAGCTTCAGAATCTGTTGTTCAGAATCAACATACTGATCTATCATTCAGTAATAGATCTGAATATTACATTTGCAAAAGATCAAGGATTTAATCCATCAAAGCCATTGCTTCAGTGAACCTAAACTGGAAATTGTTTGATGATATGGTTTAGTTCCCAGGAAATAGTGTGTTGCATGTCTTATATAATACAGCATAGTGTAATTCTCAGAGACATTAACTAACATGTGTGTTTTATTATCTGGGGTTTGAGATATTTTTCATGTCAGCACTAACAACATCTAAATGACATATACAATATGTGTTCTTGGCCTTATATCAGTAAGCCTGTAATGGGTTTTTAAAAGTTCTGCAGTTTAAATCTATGTTTTACAGGAAAAGCCTCATGACTCACTTACTGTAAATTTCTGTTTCCCTGCATGCCTTTGCACAGGATATCTTTGTCAGCTTTGTAAAGAGCTAACTTGGCTGCTGGCCTGTATTGTTTCTTCCTGGGTCTTAAATTAATTGAGATGCAGCCGATGTTGAAGGTAAAACCAAGGTCTACCCCATTACCCTTTTCAAATAGAATAAAAACACACCATTTAGACATAATTCCCAATTACTTCTGAGCTAACATATTTTCCTATATTTATTATGTGTGTGTGTGTGTGTGTGTGTGTGCATTGTGGGTATCATCCCTGCAACAGGACTTAAGAGGACCACATTTCCCAAGGGACTTGAGATAAGGTTATTTATTTGGTACCTGGAAGGCCTTGAATGAAAAAAGGAGCCAAAAAAAGGCTTTCTGGGGGTCATCTGCCATTGGTAAATATGCTTCCTGTCAATTTACTGCAATTACAAGATTTGGTTGTTATAGCCTATCTCAATAAATCTTTGTTCTGGTCTTCCTGTGTAGTGTGTTTCCTGGCCTGGTCTACACGAAAGGCTGACATTATTGTTGCAAGCCTGATTGTGTTTCTCCTTCTTTCCCTCTTCTACTCCAGTGAGTCAAGAAGAATAATTCTGTTTCTCTTCTTAATACTAACTCCTGTCCAGAATTGGTAGAATGCTTCTGTCTCTTTCATATAATTGTTATATAATTGTTTATATATAATATAAATATTACATAATTGTAATATATAATTATATATATATAATAATATATAATTATATTATATATTAATTGTAATATATATAATTGTTATATAATTGTTTCTGAACATTTGCTTCAAAGCCATCTCTGTGGCTCTCTATACAGGCTGAATCTAGAGAATTCTGAGAACTCAATGGTTTGGCATATCATATCTGAGCTGCAATCCTTCAGATGACCACTAGTTGGTGGCAAAGAGAATGTTTCAAACTCTTGGCTACCTGTGATGACCTGGGGCATGGCACAAAGGCAACACAGTCAGATAATCAATAGGAGTCCCTTTATTAGCTCCAACTTTACCCCCAATGTCCTAGTTACCTTCTGGCTGGAGAAAAACTCCCCCAGGAACAGCCTTTGACTGCAGAGAATCAAGTCCAAAACATGATCAACAAAAACTGTAAACTGTCCAATCAAGGCAAGATGAGGTAATTAGTCAGGCAGGGCAGGAGAAGGAATTCCAGATGTGAAGGAATGGCAGTAATTCAACACAGTTGACAGGATGCCAGAAATGCAGATAACCAAAGTCAACACAAGCTAAACTCATGTTTGTTCCAGCAGATGCCACACTCAACATGCATCTCTTTTAAACTCTCTTCCCAGCTGTGGCTAATGAAGGGCCCTTTCCTTGCCTGTAAGCCATGCAACCCACGTTGCTCTCTTTCTGTTGCTCCCTGCATGCCTACGATGAAGAGAGGCCTGGGTCTTCCTCTGAACTCCCTCTCCCTTGTTCTACCACTTCCCTGCTCTGCCCAGCCAGACTTTGCCCTTCCCCAGTTTCTTCCACAGCCAACGGAGCCACACTCCCACTCCCTGTCAGCTGTTCATCTTCCTCCTTGGATTCAGACTCCAACAAGGGCATGACAGCTACCTTTTCATAGTTGACTGACAGATGTGGTAGGTGTTGCCATGCATACAGGCAGGTGAGGAAAAATTGGGTGTGTCAGTAACAATGACTACAAAAGGATGGAACCTAGAATGGCTGAGAGTATTTTATCATATCAAAAAAAGAATCTTTACAATGAGGTAGAACTTGGCATGTGCAGAAGTGTGGGCAGGTCTAGGGTCAAAAAAGAAACAGTGGCAACGACAACCAAAAGAGCCTTGGTGGTGCAGGCTGCTAAATGCCTAGCACTTAGTTCCAGCTGCCTGCAATTAGTGCAGGCTCGAATCCCACCAGGCTCAAGGTTGACTCAGCCTTCCATCCTCTCGGGGTAGGTAAATTGAGGACCCAAGATTGTTGGGGGCAATAAGCTGACTTTGTAAAAATGCTGCTTAGTAATAAGCAGGCATATACAATGGAATGAAGGCTATTGCTGAGCACACTGGGTTGTATGCCAAAAATTGTAAGCCGCCCTGAGTCTTCGGAGAAGGGTGGCATATAAATGTAATTTTTAAAAAAAACCCATATGATTGGGCCTTTTTCCCCATGTCATGGTGCACATTAGAAAAAGGAGTGGGGTTTCAATTGCATTGTTATATCTCTCATATTGATTTTTTAATACTATTCTGTAGACATGCATGATACATGTATCCAAGGGCTGTGTTTGTGTTTGTATCTTTCTTCCTTTTATGCTTAAAACACAAGAAATTATTGTATGTGTCCACCAGGACCATGAAATATGGCATGATTACCCTACCCCAAAAAGGAAGTCAAGGAATAGTTGAAAAATATTATTTTTTTTGCTTTTATTTATTGTTTTTATTTTAATTTATTATGAACATTTTTTCCTGTGAATACCATAGGGGCCTAGAGCAAAAAAATGACTGTGGAAAAAAAATTAAAGATTTTTGGTAAGCATTACTTCAACTACTTCAGATATGTAAAGATCTTATTAGTAGTTTGTGTTGGGACCATATCGTTAATTAGTTTTCCAATATTTTTAAATTTAATGCTAGCTCTATTATTGTGTTTGTGTGATCTTAGAAAAAAATCATGATTTGTGAATGCAGAGAGGCCTGAAACCTATTCAACTGAAGAGAATACTTTGCTTAAGGCTTTTGATGAGTTTGTATATTTATTATTATAGGAAGTTAATGAGGTAAAATAAGGATATGAAAATGAATTCTGTATCAACTACAGCATTTTAAAGATATGCCAGATATTCAAATTTTGGGATATTTTGTGACTGAGGAAATGAACAGTTCATATGACACTGTTCCTCTTTATCATTACAGTTATTTTACTGAACTATATAATACCCTAAAAGACAAACAATTCCATTAGTTTTTGAAAAAAATGTGATTATTTCTTAAGAATATTCTCATTCATGTAATTCACATACAGAATATTGCCATTATGTACAATAGGAATGTATCCATAGTTAATTGGATACTTTAAAAATATAATAAAACCATATTTAATTGGAGTTACATGGTTATACTTGCATCTCTTGTCACACCCAACAACACCGCATGTGCTCCTTAACCAGTGGTTGTCTCTGACATCTAGAGCAGGTTTTACCTTCATCAGACATTTCAGGAATGTTTATTTTTTGTAGTGACTACCATTAAACCATCATAGGATATGATAAAAAGATGAGTGGCTATAAGAGAAAAAGGTGGGGTTATGTATTTTCAGACCGTGAGACTCTCTTTTCACTCTTCGTTTTATTATTCTTTCTTATGTCTTGAATCACATGTGTCATAGCATATCTGTCTTTCTGTGCAGTCTTCATGTCACCCTTCCTCAACCCGGTGCCCACAAAATGCATTAGGACCAAATATTCGTTCATTTATGGCATTTTATGGCCCATACAGCTGGGAATATTTTGGATGGCTATGGTCACTTGGATTCTGAGTTGCAGTAGATATAGCTGGAGAATATCATGTTAAGGTGGACTTGGAAAAAGCAGGATAAGAATTTTATTGATATTTTTGAACTTTGCTGTTGGAGAAGACTCCTGAAAATTCTTTTTTTTAAAGAAGTATTCTTTTAATTTTATTGTAAAAAAATTATTTCAATTTTGTTTAAACATACAAGCAGAATTTCTCTTTTAATACTCCTTGTTAATAACACTGTTTGAACAAAGCAAAACAATTTTAAAAATTAAAAATGAACATTAACAGCCACAAATTTGGTATTTACAAACGTTTTTCTTTATAAATTATTTACAAGACAACTGATTTACATATTGAAAATGGTATAAAAATGCATTTGCAGACAGCCACATTTGAAACGGCAGAAAAACAAGAGAAAGGGAATTATAGACAGTTTTTAGAACTACCATAAACTTGGTTAAACAAAGTTTTTTAAAAAAAATCAGATATAATTTGCATTGACTTTTTCAAATGAGTTTTCAAATGTTGAACTCCCTACAGGGTGGGACACTATTTTTCCAGCCCATTCCTAGCTAATACCCACTGCAAACTGTTTCTACAAACATAAAGGAACAATGGTGGCATGGGCAAAAATTTGGTTATAATATTAAATTGGCTAAATGGCAAAAACTTTGGACCACAAATAAGAAAATAACTTTGGCTACGGCTTATAAAGAAAATCTTTATAAGATGTTTTACAGGTGGCATCTTCCACCAGCAAGGCTTTCTAAAATGTTTAAAAATATATATCCATATTGTTGGAAATGTAAAGATATACCTGGCACATTTTTTCACTTGTGGTGGACTTGCAATGCTGCAAAAAATATTGGAGACTGATTCAAACATGGATTGAACAAGTGGTGGGAGTATGTATTCCATTTAAACCAGAATTTTTTTCTTCTTGGAATAATATCAGAAAAATTTAAAAAGGAAATAATATATTTAATAGTTCATGTATTTACGGTGGCTAGAAAATTGTATGCACGATATTGGAAAAATGAAATCATACCTCCAGAAACAGAAATAATAAGAAAAATTATGGCATGTGCAGAATCTTATAGGTTAACTTTAGAAATAAAAGACAAAGGAGAGTCTAAATATTATAAAACATGGAATAAATTTTATAAATGGTTATATAATAGAAGACAAGGTTGTAATACTAGTAAAGATTAGATTAATTAGTAATTAATATTTTAATAAGGATATTATAAATGATGAAGTAAAATGTATTTACGTATAAACAAGGATAAGTTGGATGTATTGTGTTGTATTTGCATAATTAAAATTAAAAAGAAATTAAAAAAAAAAAGAAAAGCTTAGAATTAAAGAACCTAACAGGCAAATGGATGGGAAACAGCTAAGAAATCCCAGGACCATATGTGAGATTGGGAAATTAGAAAAAAATCCCAAAAGAAGATAGATACTTCCATTACAGTCGTGTTGCTTTGATGCTAACAAAGCAACATGACCGTATCCATGTAGACTCCAGGAGTCAAGCTCGGTACACTGGAGAATTTAGCTTAAATTATACATCCAAATTAAATTAGTAGCTCCCACCTTGCTAAATTACTCAATCACAAATACAACAAAACTCATCTTCCCTTGAAACATCTATTTCATTTTCTTAGGCTTATTGTTAAAAGGAGCAATACAGAAAAATCTCATTTTAACAGAATAATTGGGTAGAGGGCATGCCTGTTATTCAGGAATGTCTACTGAATTGGAGAATAGAATATCTTGGGATTTGTTTAAGCATCTCCTCCCCGTCTTTTATTTATAATACATTCATGATAATTAAATGCCTTTTCATGACAGTGGAAAAATCTTTTGTTAAGTCTGCTGATTGGATATATTTCCAATGCACAGTAAGAAAGTGCTGACTTTCATATGTGAAAAGCTGGAGGATATATAATAGTCAAGCCAATTTTCTCAATCTGGTTTAAAAGGGAATATGTATCTTTGTGCAGCCTGGTCTGCTGGAAATAAATTGAATATTAGCTAAATGGATCTAACTTGAATCTTGAACAGTACAGTGAGATCCTCATTTCAGATTTTGTCCTTTAATTGTATACACTACAACCCATGTCCCTTTGGGTCATTATTTCAGAAATATTTATTTATCTAAACAGAGAAATAGAATGACCACAAGGAGGCAAAAAAGCATTGGGAGCTGGAGTGACATCCCACTTCCTGCTGGCTTCCCCATTGACTTTCCTTATGGGAAGCTGCCAGGGAGTATCAGAAATGAGTTGCTGGATAGTGACATGGGCAGCATGTAAATATAATGAAGAAATAAAAAAATAAATAAATTCAATTCCTCCCCTCCCTTCCCCTTTTTGGCAGGTAAGTGCTGGCTTTTGGAACTCATGGGCCTTGCATCTTAAGATGATATGATTATATGGATTCATGTTTGAGGATTTTCATGCGCACTGTGAAAAGATTGTGTTTTATATGGGTGGTGTTGTTTCTACTGGTGTTGTTCCAATATCAGGTTATACAGAATATTATGCACTACCAGTACCAGAGGTGGTATTCAGCAGGTTCTGACCAGTCCTGGAGAACCGGTAGCGTAAATTTTGAGTAGTTCAGAGAACCGGCAAATACCACCTCTGACTGGCCCCGCCCCCATCTATTCTCTGCCTCCCGAGTCCCAGCTGATTGGCTGGGTCTTCTTTTGTTGACCTGCACAGGAGAACGGAGCAGGTTAGTGGGGTGGGGAGGGAATGGGATTTTGCAGTAAACTTCCCCCAGGAGTGGGGTGGGAATGGAGATTTTCATTTCAATGGCTCTTTCAACAGGCCAGTCTGGACTGACCAAGGGTGTGGGAGGGCTTGTTTTAGAGTTATTTTAATTAATTTTAATCTTAATTTTTTTATTACTATTAGGCTTGTAATTGTTTAATTGTTTTTTAATGTAAATTTTTTATATTGAGTTTTGTATTTAGCCGCCCTGAGTCCTTAGGGAAAGAGGGTGGCATACAAGTCTAAATAAATAAATAAATAAATAAATAAATACATAAATTTTACAGTATCCTTCTAATGCCATGCCCACCAAGCCACACCCACAGAACTGGTAATAAAAAAATGTGAATCCTACCACACACCACTGGTGTGTGTGTGTGTGTGTGTGTGTGTGTGTAAACAAGGTAATGTGTGAATGGCTGGTACAATGGGTCTGGTGAAAAGTGCATGGGGGAAATTTACCCACTTGCCAGCTTCCCCACTGACTTTCCCCATGCAAGCTTCCCAGGCAGGTAGTTGCAAGTGCAGAGCCAACAGGCAGGTAAGTGGCTGCTGCTGATTGCGGGAGGGAGCAAGGGAGTGTACAAGTGAGGGACTGCTGAAGGATGTATTTGCAACCTTCCCTTCTGGGTTCTCCACTGACTTTCTTCCTGCAAGCTTCCCATAAGCAAAGTCTTTAGATCATGTGACTGTGGCTATCCGCAACAATGGTACTAAATAGCAGCAGCACAACAGCGATTAAGGGACAAAAAAACCCACAAATTTCATTCCCTTGAGAGTAATGGGTCTTTGTGTTCTATATGCAAGCCCATTCAACAAAAGTTTGTTCTATTACAGAGGTGGTGGTATTATTGTTGTTGTTGTTGTTGTTGTTGTTGTTGTTGTTATTATTATTATTATTATTATTATTATTATTATTATTATTATTATTATTTAGGCTTGTATGCCGTCCTCTGTCCCTAAGGACTCAGGGTGGCTCACAGAATAAAATACAATACAATAAATTAACTAAAAAAATGATTAAACAGTACAAGCCTAATATTAAACATTAAAACTATTAAAATTATTTTAAAAGAAGCCCCCCACCCCTTGGTTCAGTCCAGGCTGGTATTCAGCAGGTTCTGACCAGTTCTGGGGAACCAGTAGTGGAAATTTTGAGTAGTTTGGAGAACCAGCAAATACCACCTCTGACTGGATATTTTACAGTATCCTTCCCCTGCCACACCCAACAAGCCATACCCACAGAACCGGTAGTAAAAAAAATTGAATCCCACCACTGATCGTGCAGCATTTCATTACAAAGTCTCAAACAGACATTTAGTAGTGTATAGATTTTATTGCCAAAGAAATGAACATTTGTTGTTAATGTTATTTTCCGTCCAGGAGAGGGCAGTATAGGAAAGCAATTCTGAGAAATTTCTAGTAGGAGGTCAAATTTACCTATATTTGTATCTCGATTAAGTTTGAGCTGTGTTTATCACAGAATGAAATGAAACCATTGGTGAAGCAAATCAAGCTATTTGTTGCCAGTGCATCTGCCTTAAGACAGAGGGTTTTTTTTGCTGGTAATTCAGAGAACTCCTCGGTTGTAAGAAATAAAAGGTTGAGAGGGTTTGATCTTCCCTGGGTTTACCCAATTAAAAAGTTTCCTCAGTCTCTTCAGACAATCTTCTCCTTGTACAGGGCTCTCACAGCTGACATCTGGTTTGGGTTCAGCAATTTGTCTTTCTTCTTTGGATGATTTCTACAATTTGTCTTTCTTTAAACAGCAAAATGTCTGGCTCTTTCCTTTTAATGAGCCTTGGCTTTCACTCCTGCTGATTTTTTAAAAAGACTTTTTGGGAACCAAAATATGAATACAGCATCTTCACATACAGTATATTAATCCTTCAAGCAACATGGCGGTCTGCCAACCTTTTGGGATAATTCCTCCCTTATTCCTTTTAGAAGATGTCTGACTGCATATTTGTGCAACGCTTATGAAAGGCAAGTTTCTCTCTCTCTCTCTCTCTCTTCTCTGAGGGGCTACACCAATGATATTTCTCCTCATATTCCATTTCCATTTCCAACCATTTTGTCCCAAATGCAAAAAGCATTCTAAGATGGACAATACCTACACTATGCTTATTACCAAATGTATGTTCATGATAATACTAGTGTAATTATCTTTACAAATCTCATTTGTTCAAATCCTATCATCAGTAACATCTTCTGAATTAACTGTTAAAAAGGTAGATAAAACCTCACATACTAAAGAGATCCTTTTTTCTGAATATGTCTGAAGAAACTGGATAAGCAGCTGTAATCCAGGAAGAGAATCACACATGTGTTTGCCTACATTCAGATATAATTAACCCTTGCACAAACAATGTGCGTGATTAGTTGGGTGAAACTGGCTTTCAAATGAATTGAAGCCAAAGTGTATCCAACCCCCCAGCCTGTTTTTAATCAAAGCCAGATGTTACAGCTGGAGAATTTGGTCTTTGTAAATTCAAATCTATCTGATCTAATCTACATTTTATAACATATGTGAAGATCTGAATGTTATCATTTACATTTTGCATACATGCCTATTCATCATACTATTTTTGGAGGGCGAGAGAAAGGCAATAATGTATTATATTGCATTATATCAAGAAATATATTTCTATTACGTTAAAAAATGTAGTTCTTTTCTGCTGATCACTCATTGTTCAGTTACATTCATTCTTGAACTTATCTCTTCTTGTTTTATTATAAGATTTTACCCATTTCAATTCTTAAACTTACATTTTTATTTCTCCTGACGCAGTACAGAATCCACAAAACAAAGGTGACAGAAACATGGTATTTAAAATAGCTTTTCTTTCCATTTTGAATTGTTTTTATCAAAGTTTAGCAACAATTAATTGCTGGAACTTTGCACTTTGATATGGCCCAAGGGCTAATCAATAAAGACTTATTATTATTAAAATAGCTTTTCTCTTCTTTCACCACACATTCATTACTCTTAATAACTACATGCTATTATCTTTCTACCATATTTTACCAAATATATTGGTAGTACCAGAGGTCAATATTTTTTGTTCATATTTGCCTTTTTAAAGTAAGCATTCTGCTAAGCAATGCACATACACTCAAATTGTTCACCATTTATGAATAACATGTAATTTTGCACTCCATTTTTCCTGTCAAACATAACTTTGGTCCTTGTGAAATTCTTGTTTTCTTTATTACTGTACATTCTTTGTGATGATTATGTTTCTTTCTTACACATTATATAGTAGCTTCCTCTCATCTTTTTTTGGTAATGATTTTTCTGTTATAGGCATTTTTAATCACCCACAGCCTTTTTTCATTTCATAATTCATAAATCACCAAACATCATTTTTTATTCCTCTCATTAGAGTAACTATACACTTCTGTGACATTCTGCAGCATAATTCTTTTTATTCTGTTCCAAGTAGTTTTTACATCCTTTTTCCTTACATTCACTTTCCATTTTTCTGGTTCTGTCTTCTAATTTTTTTCATGCTTTCTCTTCCTGCTGGTGTTCAACTATCTTAGTTTATTATAGTTTATTTCACTTCTTCCATTTCCTTCTGTACCTGTTTTCCCAAGATCTGCTGTTCATATTGCCAAGAATAGCGTGTTCCACATTCACAATCTCTAACTTTACTTATTTCCTTTTTATTAATTTTCTCAGCCTTTTAGCAGACAGAATCATATCAATCATACTTTTAGATTAATATTAATTCCTGTACTTTGTGCATGTTTGAATAGGTCTCTGCTAAAATCATGTATTGAAATGATGAGCTCTTTTTCTAAGCTAAAACTCACCAAACAGCATTCATATATTCTGGTTGTCCCAGTGGTTTTATCTGTATCCTCTCATTTCACTCCCCCCACTGATTTCCCCCCTTAATTGCATTCATTTGAAATACTACATAATTTCCCCTCAAACTCATCTCTGGTTCTTCCATTATGAACATTCATTGAAACATAACATGCAACCATAACCTACTTGAAATCTTATTTCATATGCATCCCCAACCACCTACAGAATAACAGAGTTGGAAGGGACTTTTGAGGTCTTCTAATCCAACCCTTTGCTTAGGCAGGAAACCCTATACCATTTCAGCCAAATGGTTGTCCAATCTCTTCTTAAAAACCTGCAATGTTGGAGCACCCACAACTTCTGGAGGCAAGTCATACTAGATATCTAGATAGCACTCAATTCATTGAGTCATACTTTTATGACTCTATATCTATCTATCTATCTATCACCATATTAAGATTTTAAAAATCTTTTTTCTCTTTGATTAGTAGATATATGCAGCATTTATTTTTTTAAAATGTGTATTTTTATTTAAAGATCAAAACCAAGTCACAGAAATTAAAAAGTATAGTGCACCATTACTACATGCAAAAGTAACGTTTGTTAATTAATGCAAATATATGCAGGCACAACAGTCACAAGAAGCAGCTTTAAAAAAAATCCTGCCATATATAGGTTCAATTTAACTCTCTGTATATAAATCCATTTATCTGCATGGACACACAAAAATAAACCTGTCCAGTAAGATCTCCTCAGAGAGAAGGAAGCAACTGAACACAGCTACCATGGTTGAGCTATGGAGTCATGGGAGGTGCAGCAATGCCCAGTGATGAAGATGCAAGGCTGGTTTCATGCACTAGTGGGCCGACTTTCCCTGAGTGAACAGGTAAATAAGAGTCAGGTGAGCTTCCATGTGTGTTTGCATAGATAACTGGAGAGCAAAAGAGAAGAGGGTGGATGTGTGAATTTGCATGCCACGTTCTTCTGAAGCCAAAGGGGAAGGTGATGATTAAATAGCCCAAAGTCAGGGAGAACAGAGAAGTATTGTCTATAATAAAGATTGAGCTGAATTGTTGTCTGAAGCAAGCTCTAGTTCAGTGTTTTTGAATCTTTGAGTCTTTAAAAATATAAGAACTTTAACTCTCAGAATTCCCTATCAGTAGGCTGGGAAGCTCTCCCAACTCCCCTAACATGCTATATCCCCCATTGCAAGAAACCTTGACAGCCCTGGAAGGACTTAGAGCCTCCTTGTGTTTTATGTGCTTATGTATGGTGCAGTGTCTTTTGTCTGGCCCAGGGTGGTCTGTTGCATTGCCTACCATCCATCTCTCCTGATGTAGCATTCATGTTGATGGGAGATGGTTCTGGCATGCTACCCCTGAATCCAGGGAAGCACAGAGCATCTTAGCTTTTTCCAAATCTCACTTAACCAACATATCTTTCACCTCACCTCACCTTTTGCCACTTGGGACATCACAGTTGCTTTTCTGGGACTGAAAGTATGGAGGAAACAGCAGCTGAGAAATTGTCTGTTGGGGAATGTGGTAACCTATTAGCTGCACTGAAATTCTTGCAAGTTGCTACCAAAGTATCTCACACCAGACATTTTTTTCTTAAGCAAGTTCTGAATGTAATTACTTGGGTACAGGACAGGAGAGCTTGAACTCTAAACGTGGAAGTGCCCTAAAATTGGGACTCATGCAAACAAAGATTCAAGGACATGGATCTCTAATATATAATTTTGTTACAAGGGTTAGGAAAGTTGCTAAAGAACAATAACACCAACTATAGCAGTGATGCGAACCTTTTTGTTGTGGTGTGCCAAAAGTGCACCAGCACTCACAATGCAATGCCCCCTGCACATGTGTGCATAAACCCCCCTTACCTGCACTGCACATGCATGTGCCTCCCAGCCAGGGATGGGATTCTACCAGTTCTCACCTATTCTCTAGAACTGGTTGTTAACATTCTAAGCAGTTTGGAGAACTGGTTGTTAGAAGAAATTACTGCCCTAATCCTGTAAGGAAAGCAGGAAGGAAACATTCTGGTGTTGCTTTCAGAAACTGCCTCTCCATTAACCCTTATTACATTCTTGGCAGGACCAGACTTCCTGTCTCAGGAACGTCTGTGGAGTTTTTTCCCCCTCCTTTGCTGGTACTTTGCTTGTGTGGAGTGACCATTCAAAGTTACAATGGCACTGAAAAAAGTGACTTATGACCATTTTTCACACTTATGACTGCATCCCCACAGTGATGAGAGGCCAGGCGGGGAGATGCGTGCCTCGATGTGAGTGATATTGAGTTGGCCACGCCCAGCCAGTCACATGACCACCAAGCCACGCCCACCAACTTAGCCACACCCACAGAACCAGTTGTTAAAAATTTTTAATCCCACCCTGCTCCCAAATGATTTTTGGCCCTTTTGAGGCCTTTTTCACTCTCCTGGAAGCTCGAGGAAAGCCTTCGCAGCCTCTGGAGGCTGAAAAATGGGCTTTCCAGAAATACCAGAAGTGCCTGTTTTCACCCTCCTAAGGGCTTGAGGAAAGCCTCTGTAGCCTTTGGAGGCCAAAAAACGGGCCTGTTTTGGCACTTCTGGTTTCATCGCTTCTGGTTGCGGCATTTCTGGCATTTCCGGAAATACCGGAAGTGGTGAAACAGGTGCTTTTTCAGCCTCCCAAGGCTGCAGAGGTTTCTCTCTAGCCTCCGGGAGTGTGAAAAAGGCCTCAAACGGGCTGAAAATCAGCTGGGAGGTGCACACATGCACAGTCCAGGTAAGTTTGGCTGGGGCTCGCATGCCCGCACAAATGGCTCTGCGTGCCACCTGTGGCACGCGTGCCATAGATTCGCCATCATGGAACTATAGCCTTGAAATGTAAGCCCTATATAACAAGTGCATGAGCTAATTTTAGTTTCTTTCTCCAGGCCCCCTGTCTTGGGTTGGAGGAAGGATTGCTTGTGACCTTGCCAGAACTTCCTTTCAATATTATCATTGCCCTTTTCTACCATCTAGGAGGTTTAGGCACATTTTTGGCAGCCACTGAATGCTTAAAATTTAATGGTCTTCAAATGCTCTGATATACTGTGGTATCTTGGTACTCAACTGCTTTGAAACTCATTGAATTTGGTACTCAATGCATTTTGATGTGAACATTTTGTCCCAGCACTAATTGATTGTTTGGTACTCAATACACAAGTTAGAACTTATTAATTAGTATCTACTGCCTTGTGAATCACTACTTTATTCCTTATGGAAATAATTTGTTTGGTACTCACTGTTTTTGGTACTCATCATGCCTCCTGGAGCCAATTAATGATGAAGACCAATGTACCACTGTAGGTTTTTTTTAGAAATTAATAGCAGTTTACATCTAAACTTTGAATTTTAAGATTAAAAATAGATGAAGAGTGCATATACTTTGGGATATAAAACCTTCATAATGCATATTTAAATATATTTGTCATATGCATTTTAAAATGTAGAATCAGCATAAAATGGATTACAATAGAAAAAGATGTATGTGAAGCTAACCTTTAATATAAACGAGAGATTGGGAACCATCTCTATTTGGATAAAGATTTGTCTAGGAAATTTTATTTGCTTCCATCTATTGTCTTCGCATCTCACTTTATTGTCAATACAACAAAATCAGAAATGGGAGGAGTGAGTGAGGCTAATTTGGTTCTTTATGCTTATTTATGTCTATTTGTCAGTAGAGTATTGATTCATGTCTATTTTTTGCAACTGGAAATTCATTTGGATTGAGAGAGATCGCTATGCTTCTTGAGTTACATGAAGGCTTGAGGTGGGAAGTTGTTGGCATCTTTGATGCATCAAAACAAAAAAAACCCTTTACTATAAAGCCACAACAAATGAGATGAGTCTGTTTTAGCTAAACTATTGAGGAAGAAGTAGGGCTGTCTCTTCAATATGGAAAGCAAAGTCTTCAAGCTCTAAAAATATAAGTAAACAACCGTAGCATTAATGTCAAAAACTGCAGAAATGTTTTTTTTAAAATTGCACAGCTTAGTTTGTTTCATCTGTTGCAAAGTTGAATGTTTTTATTTCATTAAAAATGTAACTTTCCATGTAATATAGATCAAAAGCATGTTCTTCTAGAATATGTTGAGATACAAGCTTAACAATTCAAGTTAAATTATTTGTGGCATTGTGTGATGTTGTGTGATATGAAATACAAAACTGAGACATTATGAAGTGTTTTTCTGCTATTTCAAACTTTTAAAAAGAGAATGTGTGTGTGTGTATTTGTGTATGTGTAAGGGAAAGAAGGAGAGAGGGTCTGTTTTTCTGCTCAGAGGAAAAATGCTAGATTCAGATCTATGACAGGGAATACATGTGTGAGAAATCAGTATGAGTGGTTTATATATAGCTAGTACTGTGAAAGTTGGCGAAGTTTTGGATGTTGATGATTTGTTGAAACCTTGCAGTTCTGAAAAAGGGTAGAAGCTCTAGCATTTTAGACTATGTTTTACATTTTTAATCATTTGAATAAAGCAGATGGTTCCATAAGTACATGTTCAGAGTACATCATATGGTAGAAGGAGAGACTACATAGGTTAGAACCATCTGTGTTCTTGCTTTAGTTTAAACTAACTACTAATTAGAGATATTTCATGATTTTCTTGACTTGGAATAAGAATAAAGTCCTTTTAATAATAAGGGACTAAGCTTAATAGCAAAGGTAGTTCAAGGTATATATAGATTCGAAATAAGGGGTCATTATATATACAGTATATATGATTGTCAGGTGCCTCTGTTTTTTGAGGGAAAGGTTTTGGTGGGTTGGGGCTTTGTCATTTAAGTCTATATTACATTTGTCATGTATTTCTCAGCTGATGTTAGCCTTTCAAGGTAGAGCAGACTAAGTAACCAATGCCATGTGGACCAGTCTACTTTTACTATAAAGTTATAGTAACACAGTCTTGCAAATCTCCATATGCTACCCCTCTTACTTACACTTCATGTAAACCAGGCAAGGGCTTGTCTGAGATGTTTAGACATGTTACATTCTTGCCCTAACTGAGACCATTTTTATCATTGTTTCAGTAGAGGTTTTTTTGTCAGCTGAGGCTCTATTCAAAATCCAAGAAAGAAAACCTTAGACTCCATTGCTATAGAGAAAAGGGCTTTTACTGAAAATTGAAGTGGTAGCATCAGAAGAATACAAGATCTGAGGCAACAGGCACGAAAATCACATATACAAAGTTATCCCATGTTCCCACCCCCAATAGTTCAAACTGGCCATCCAATCTGAGATGTGTATTATGTAAGGTGACCAGATTTTAACATTGGTAAAGTGGGACACCATTGACTGGGGGGTTTTCTTGATTAAAAATTTGCATGTAAAAATTTGCATTAATTTGCATTAATTTGCATTAATTATAAAATTAACAAAAATAATATAAAACTCATATCCTGGTGAAATAGCCACATGGCCACCGAAAACCGTATATTCCCTTCCCGTTCTCTCGCCGTTCCCTAGCTTGTCGTGTATTCTTTCCAAAAATCGGGACTTTTTTAAAACGCCTCAGGACGCGGGACAAATTGTTAAAAATCAGGACTGTCCCTCCAAAAGCGGGACGTCTGGTCACCTTGCCAGAATCACGCGCGGTTCTTCTTCATCAATAAACCAATTTTCTTTCCAATCAGCCTCCATTTTATTTCTAGAGCCAGGTGGAATTTCTTCCAACAATTGGACAGCCACTTGTCTGGAATGATACAGGGTTTCCTGCCAGAACAGGAGGTTGGACAGAAGATCTCCAAAGTCCCTTCTAACTCTGATATTCTGTTCTTTTATTTATTTTTTCCCCATATTTATAACCTATCCCAAATCCAAAGGACTCCAGTCACGATGTCAAGCAAAAACAAAACAAAACACCATTATACTAGTCAGAATCAAAACCAAATATTAGCCGGGCCTAAAAAGGCATGGATTAAAAAAAATAGCATTTGTATTTGCATATTTTTATGGTTCAGATCCTTGCTTGTTCAGGCAACAGCCTTCCTTGATGACTAATGTAATCGGTTACCAAATTAACTCTCATTTTCTGTATTTGGACAATACCCCTAATTCAGTGTTTCTCAACCTTGGCAGCTTGAAGATATGTGGACTTCAACTTCATTGTGCAAACAGGTTGGATTCCTGAAATAAAAAGACCAACTAGAGTTTCCTTTTAACACTAACCCAATTTAGCATACAGGTAGTCCTTGACTTGTAACCATTCATTTAGTGACTAGTTGAAGTTACATTGGCACTGAAAAGAGATTTATGACCGTTTTTTCTCACCTTTGCAGGATCCCCATCAAAATTCAAATGCTTGGCAACTGACTCATATTTATGATGGTTGCAGTGTCCCAGGGTGATGTAATCCCCTTTTGCAACCTTCTGCCAAGCAAAGTCAGTGTGGAAGCCTGATTCACTGAACAACCATGTTCTTTACAACTGCAGTGATTCACTTAACAATGGTGGCAAGAAAGGTCATAAAATGGGGCAAAAAACTCCCTTAACAGCTGTCTCGCTTAGCAATAAATGTTGGGCTCAATTGCGGTCATAAGTCAAGGATTTCCTGTATTGTGTGAACACAGAAACAAATTTTTTATCTGACCTGACTGAGCACACTTGTCTGAATATAGCCAAGAGGTTCTGTGGATTAAGTTCTGGTTCTTAAAATGAATTATAACACTTCCAGCAATATCAAAAAACTTTTTTTTGCAACCTGGCATCCCCCAGGTTTGTGAAAAGGCAAATTCCCTAGTCCCCAGACTGGCTGTTGTAGATTATGGGACCTCATGTCCAAGATACTTGAGAAAAGATGGCCTAAGCATGATTTAATTTTAATTTTTCACGAAAGATTGTTAATTAATTTTTTAACGTTCTGGCTAGGCAGAGGAGAAGTTGATGCCCAGGGATAGGCTTGGCAATGACAATGCTTCCAGCTTTCCAAAGTGGTGAGAACAAGAGTGCTTCTGAGCATACGATGAGTTGACACCCAGGAAACGAGAAGGAATTCCCCCCCTCCCCAGAATGGAAAGACAAAATGAGAACAGGACTATCCAAGGATTTCGACCCAATCCCCAAGGATTACAACCCCGAAAATAAAATAAAATAAAATAAAATAAATAAAATCAGCAGACTTTCGTGCCTGCGCAGTCAGGTGCGACCCTCAGGAATGCGGGAGGGAGAGCAGGCGGCAAATTTCCCCACCAAACTCCAAAGCTGGGAGTTGTAAAAAAGAGAAAGAGAGAGAAAAAGCAGCTTTTTCTATTTTTGGTGCGGCTGCCGCGCTCCCTGCTCCTTTGCAGCTGTGTTGCATTGAAATCGCGGGCTCTTTTCCCATGCAAAATTAAAAATTAAATAAGTTGGAAATTTGCATTGCTAAGATTGGAATGGACCGATTGCAAGTTTTGCTCTTTTATTTTTAACAGACACACACACACACACACACACACACACAAAGGCGCCAACCTTTGGATCTGGCCAGAAGACTTAAATTCTCTAAGCCCTCTTCCCACGAGCCCCCTCAGCCAAGCAGCTTTCCAAGAAACGCCGTCCCTCCCTAACGCTTTCACCCACCCAAGCGCAGACGCGGGGGAGAAAAAGCGCGGTGAACCGCGCGAAGGAGGCCTCTGCGGTCACGAATTCTGCGCCTGAAAGAAGGCCTGGGGAAAACTTTTGGAATCCTGGGGATTCCATTACTTGAACCGTATTCTTTCTAATAGATGAGACCGTGGACTCATAAAGTTTGAAAGAGCTGCTTTCACCCTAAGTAAAGCGAAGTAAGTACCTCATAATCTTCTGCTTAAAATCAGGACTTTTTAAAAATGCCGCGGGACGCGGGACAAATTGTTAAAACTTGGGACTGTCCCGCCAAAAGCGGGACGTCTGGTCACCTTAGTATAATGTCAGGTGGAGCATCTTCAGGTGGCGTTTCACACATCTGGTATGCTAAGACGGTTGACCTTGGCATAGACAGATACATCTACACAGTAAGCAAGTAAGAATAGTCAAGAAAACATCCCAACTTTTACATTTCACCAGCTCAAACCTCCAGCACTCTTCCCCACAAAGTCCTATTATTCTTCCCTCCCCCCATTTCTATGGCAGCCAGAAAGACAAGCAGAAGAAGGATTCTTGGAGGCTGACACTTTTTCTCCTGTAGCTCAAGGACATTCCCTCTGCCCTCTGTACCTTAAAATGGTAAGAAATAAGCTGAACATGCAATTTGGTAACAACATGAGCTGCAAAAAATGGTTGTCAGGAACCACAAATACTCCTGAGGCCACTAATGGTCCACCCACCCAACTCTGCTTATAAAGTTGGTGCACCATAATACCTGTCTCATATGTAACACATGCATTGTTTTTTATCCTGGATATTAATATGAGCCAGGGAAAAATTCAAGTACTTTTTCTCTTTCATTTATCCCTTTGCTTCCAATTACCTTATTTCAATTTTACTTGGCTTTGCTTTTATATTTATAATAAATATAAATATGGTAGTCTCAAATGACATTTTGTTGGTCAAAACTAATACTATGAACTGATATCACAAATAAAATCTATACCAGGAAAAACAGAACAGAACAGAATAACAAAGTTGGAAGGAACTTTGAAGGTCCTCTAGTCCAACCCCCTGCTCAACCCTATACCATTCCAGACAACCCTATACCATTCCAGGCAATCCTATACCATTCCAGATAACCCTATACCATTCCAGACAAGTGGCTGTTCAGGCTTTTCTTAAAAGCTTCCAGTGATGGAGCCCCCATAACTTCTGAAGGCAAATCGTTCCCTTTGCTAACTGTTGTCGTTGTTAGGAAATGTCTCCTTAGTTCTACGTTGCTTCTTTCATTGATTAGTTTCCATTCATTGTTTGTTTTCTTGGTGCTTTGGAAAATAAGTTGACTCCCTCTCAAATATTGGAACACTATTATCAATAATGGGTGTGTTCATATGATCTGATTCCAGTCAGTATTTTTGCAACAGTGTTTTGAAATAATTGAATGTTTTGAACTGTCTTCAAGGATATCCCAACATAAAGCACATTGCATAGATTGTTGTTGTGTTTTTATATGTATCCAAATAAGAATATAGCTAGCATACCAGCAGAAGACTGTGAAGAGTACTGCTCACAGAGACCATATGTGATTGTAATGTCAGCATGGATTCAGGAGCACCCACTGTTGCATATTTGAGCATTCAAACTACCTGTTCATTTAAGAAAAGTATAACCCCATCCATATAGCTTATATCCCACTCTTTGGGACATATAAACTATACATGAAAGGCACATCTGCCTTGTGTGGATTAGGTTTGATGGCCCTCATTCAATCTATTATCATGGCCAGACACTGATTTAGCAGTTAGAGTTCTACATCTGGATCTCATAAAGCAAGAGAGAGAGAGAGGGAAGGAGGGAGAATGATCTCACTTAGTAATTTCAAGAGCATAGGTAATAAAATAGAATCTTACAGATCTGTAAGTGTCATGGAGTTAAGTGGAAATCCTACAAGCACGATGTTCTTAAAATAACCATGTAAATCATGGGTGTCAAACTCACTGCGTCACGTTGCCATCACATGACATTTCATGACATTTTTCCTTTCGTAGAGCTGGGATGGGCATGGCCTGTGCATGACGCATCCAGCCCGTGGGCTGCCAGTTTGATACCCCTGATTTAAATGATGAATAGAATCACTTTAAAGCTATTTTAGCAACAGCTACCTGGAACAACCTTTCAAGAGGAATCCCTTGGTGAAAAGTTGCTGAAATAATCATAAGGATCAACAAGGTTGTACTTTCCCATCACCCATCTAGTTTTATGAATATTTTTGACATATTAATTAGTAATCTCAATTTATTTATTTATATCCTGTCTTTATTATTTTTACAAATTTATTTATTTATTTATTTATTTGAACTTGTATGCCGCCCCATCTCCGAAGACTTGGGGCGGCTCACAACTAAAAACACAGAACAATAAATATTTAAAAAAACATTAAACCAAACAAGCCCAAATATAAAACACGACAATAAATACATTAAAAAAACCTATCCCTCCACCCAGGGAGGGGTCACAGCCCGGGTTGGTTGAACAACCAGGTCTTTAAAGGGCGAAGGTGCGGAGATCAGGGGCCAGACGGAGCTCCAGAGGCAGTTGATCCAGAGGTCAGGGCGACAGAGAAGGCTCGCCGTCGGGGAAGCACCAGCTGGCATTGACCCGCCGATGGAACCCCGAGGAGTCCTTGCCTATGAGCCCGCACAGGGCGGCCGGCAGTAGCTATTGGAAGAAGACGCTCCCTCAAATATTGGGGACGCATGTCGTGTAGGACTTTGAATGTCAAAACTAAAACCTTGAATCTCAAATGATTGATCAAATGAATCAAATGATTGATATATAGATATACTTTCTTCCTTTGATCTTTCATCTGCATTAAGATAAAGAGAATGAGGTGGCTGGATGGAGTCACTGAAGCAGTAGACGTGAGCTTAAATGGACTCCAGAGGATGGTAGAGAACAGGAAGGCCTGGAGGAATGTTGCCCATGGGGTCGCAATGGGTCAGACATGACTTCGCAACTAACAACAATAAAGGTAAAGATAAAATTATTAATAATACAGTTATGAGGATAAAAATCTAAATAATATGAGCATTTATGAAGAAATACTTTGTGCCTAATACTGGTCCTTGGAGCCAGACACATGCAGATTACTTGATCTTTTTTGACCTGTCAAATGTTAAACATGTAGAATGTTTAAAAAGAGAAGAAAGAATGAAGAACCGTATGGTACCGTAAGGAGTAAAAGAATGTTGTCACATGAAGCTTCATGGATCAATCTCTGCCTCAGCAGATAGGCACAGGCCTTTAGTAATTAGACGTGATACAGATGGTCTTCTTTTGATGAGCTAGTTAATACATGTAGCATCATACAATAACTTTGTCTTTGGTTAATTAATGAGAATTTGATAGGATCAGCATGTTAGAATACTGGCAATCATAATTGGATTGTGTGTATTTAATGATTTCCCCCATCCTCACTTCAGCATATTCTGAAGTTTTTTTTTAAAAATTTACTCTAATTCTACAATGGTTCTCATATGCAGTCTATAGCACTTTGAGTGTTACTTTTATCCAGAATTAGCACCACAATTTCTACCCATGCTACATCTATTGGTGCACATATTTTTTCATTTATAGACCATCAGATTCTTGACATTAGAATATTAAAAAAATTATAAATGAAATTAAATTAAACTATTATTTTCAGATCTGTTCATCAATTGCCAAATGTATCTATTCTTAACTGTTAGAAGGACCAAAAGAAAGCTTCAGTGGAAATCCTATAACCACTCATCTAGATTGAATAAGAGTAAATAATTGCAGGATAAATAAATTCCATAGAATTTAATGGAATTTGTCTCTTAGAAAGCATGAATGTTTTGTTAAGTGTTCTACTTTAGTGTAAATATTGTAAGTACAGAAAGTGTGTTTTTGTTTTTGTAATATAATATTAAAGGTATAGTTGACTTTGTTGCTAAATCTCACCTGGAATGGCAGAGTTGCGCAAGAACTAGAAGTTAATATTGAACATCAGACTATCATTACTCGATGTAAGGCCCACTAACCTAAGTAGAATGATTCAGTAAATATTATTGAAAACAAAAGAAGTTTAAAGAGGATCCTTCGTGAAATTGATCAAACTCTTGGTTATATTACCATCCATCTTATTATCTATTGGAAGTTCATTTCATTCTAGTTCCCAGTTATTTTCTACCTAAGTAGTTTGCCTCAGATTTAAAACTTACATCATAGTTGATGTCATTTATAGCATGTTAACAAGATATCAAATATACTTTAGTAGATCTTGCTTTTCCTTCCCTTTGCCTCATATATTTCCTTTTATCTCTAATTCCAATATGAATAATCTGGCTCTGATAGAGGGAAGGGAGGCTGAACAACTCTGTTTTCATGTCTCCAGAAGTATACAGTTTACTAAATAAGAATATATTAACTTAGAGAATTTAACACTGTATAATAAAATAGAAGGATATTTAAACTCATTCTCACATTTGAAGCTCCGAATATAACCACCAAAGACTGCCTTACTTCTAAAATTATGAGATGTGAATGATTGGCTTAAAGCTGTTCTTGACACAGAATATTATTATATTACTGAAAATTCTCTAGAGTAATCTGCAGTCATTTTCTGTCAAGTTCTTCTCAGCAAGACATTTTGAAGACTTGGTGTCACCTTTGCTATTTTTTACTAAAAGATGAAAGACTTGAAAGAACAATGCCCCTTTTTGATGAATGAAAAGTCAAGTTCAAAAACCATTTGAAGATTAAGGGTATTGTTTCTCCATAGTGTTACACCAAACTTAATGTTATTTATAATTTATATTTTTAAAATAATTTTCAATTTCTTTCCAAAATAACAGAAAAAGAAGAAAAGAAACAAGAAATAAAAATAATAAAAAATAGGAATACTCCTATACTTAAATACAAAAACAATCACAAAGTCCACCAAACTTCTGTGAATATACTGCATTCTGAAATGGACTGAGCATAAGTAATATGATATAATATAACACTTCCTAACTGACATCACTGCTAAAGCTTAATACTATATATAATGGAGTTCAATCTCAAAAATTTTAAGAACACCACATTCTCTAGAGTATAAGCCAATGACCTTCTTCAAGGACAGGGGAAGCTATTATCTTAAAACTGTCTTGCGAATGTTCTTAGGGTTGCTTTTATTTGTTACTTTCTATCACAAAATAAACAACAATAGTAAAAGAAATAAAAGAAATAAGGAGAAAAGGCTGCATAATCTTACTATTTCTGATTATAGTACTATTTAACTGGAGACAGAAATAATTTCTCCTTTAAAACAAACAAGCTCACAAAAAGTTCATATTTAAAATAAAAGGACAATTAAAGCCAATTTAAATGCTGTGAATAGGATAAAATAGACAATTAGGATAGATAAATAACTATAGGGAAAAAGGCTTAAACACCATGTTAACTGTTAGCAAATCCAATACACAATATTGGATGTCAATACACAGTCCAGATGTCAGCAAATCCAAAAAGAACCACTTAAAGTAACAAAATGTTCCATTTTAAGCCTGATCAAATAAACTGACATTATGTTCCTTCTCTTTATTTAAAACAATTGTGTTCTTTAATCCATTCAAATGATTGTTGTTTTTTGTTTTGAATTTCTTCAATACTTTAAACAGGCTCTTTTGTAAGTCCAGTAATAAGAAATTATTCCAATTGCTTTCTAGGATTGTCAATTGTTATTTTAAAGCATCATCCATTTTTTAAATGTTTAATGGCAAATTCTTGTTCTTCTATAGATTTAGTTAGTTGCATATCTTTTTCTGTAACGCTTTCTGGGGATAGACTGTCACAACACAACTGATATTGCTGATTCAAGTCTCAATGCAGGTCCTCAAAAATGTCTCTGAATGTCATTATAAGTTGTTTGTCCTGTTATGTCTCCAATATCAAAAACTGTTTTTAATTCTTAGGAAAATACATTTTTTCTTTAACATTATTTTCAAAATCATAATAATTAAATTCCAATAGTCCAACATTTTCTGATATCTTAACCATTGAAAACTTTCTTTAACCAAACTTGGTCTTGTTTTCTGCTGTTTATTTTAAATTCTTAAAGGTGTGTAAAAATGCACATTCATTTTCTTATGTTAAGGATTGAACGTGCTCACCTGGTATTTCCAGTCTTGTCAGTTTAAAGGTGTCTAACTTCTTTAAAGCAATTAATATGCAATTTCAGAAAGTGATTAGAAAGGGAAAATGAATCTGGCATCCTTTAAAAGGCTCTGTGCCTAGATCAAGTACTGCAAATTCCCTCAACTTCTCATTCTCCTACCCCCCAGAGACCACTGCCTTAAAGTCTTCTCATAATAAGCAACTGTACAGGCAATCTCACATTTTCACATTCTATCTTTGTCCAGAGAGGGTCAAAGGACCTGATCTACTTCTTGGATCCCTGTTAACTGCAAACATGGGCTCCATTTTCATGTTCATCTTCAGATTACCATTCTTCCCAAGAAGTCATGGGCAAGAAAAAAATTGTTGAAAAAGAGAAAATGCGGAATACCACCATGATTATTCCATATCTACCTAGGAATAACTATAATAATAAGTATATGCTACCCACTTCCAAAAGGCTTTGGATAGCTTTCAATACAAATTCTCTCTCTTTCTGGTAGTAGTCCAATACCTTAAAAGCCCCTAAAAGTCTTGAACTGGAGATTTATCCTAACCTGAAAAAGGAGGTTTGCCCCATTTCTCTGCAGCCTGTCCCTAAATGCAAACTGCTTTGCTTTTAGGGAAAATATTTATTCTTTCCTCACAGCTGTCTTGAGATCTCTCTCTTTTTAATAAATGTATTGTTTTAACATAAAGAATAAAATATAAAACAGTAAAACAAATAAAATGAAACAAAACAAAAATACACATTCAACCCTAACAACAAAAAGTGTACACAAAAAGAGGAAAAGGTGTTCAATTAAATTTAACATTTAATATGTTGGATGCATCCCGGCTGGGTGCTGAAAGAAAAGAAAAAACAACGAATTCTTCTCCCCTTTTACAAAAACAGATACTGTAGATCAGGGGTGTCAACTCACATTGTCACTGCGGTGTCACATGACATATTGGGACTTTCCCACCCTTCACTAAATTGGGCGTGGGTGTGACCAGTGTGTGTGTATGTGTGTGTGTGAGAGAGAGAGAGAGGGGAGGGAGGGATAGATAGATAGATAGATAGATAGATAGAGCATTATTCTCAAAATGCATCAAGCAACTTTGCAAATTATTCACAATGGGGCCCAGCTGAAACCATTAGGAACTATATAATCAACTCAGCAACTCTGTTGAGCTCCATTTGGTTGTTCTCAGCAGACCTTATCAGATAGCACAATTTCTAGTTAGGCTAGCTCTATGAAAAAAGAAGGGAACCAAGTTAGCAAAAAAAATGTTAGTAAGATCCAGTAGAACATGAGTTTTTAACTCTTTGTATCCTGTGAGAAACAAAGAGTTCACCTTGGGGAAAAAATTAAAGAAAATGACAGGTTGCCTTAGGTTCAAGGAGAGTTGCCTGATAATTTTATTTTTTGAGAAATCTGTTTTATTATGGTCAGCCAGATGTTTAGATTTGGCATTTTAACTACCTTTTGAGTCCTTCCTAAGGATCTGGGATAGGCAGATATTGTTGTTTGATGATGTTAGAGGTATTGTTGCAGGATGTAAGCTGTTCCAAGTGAAGCTGCCTTTTGCAATTTATTTTTTATTTTAGTTATTTTGTTTTGTCAAGCGATTATAAGATAACAGGTATAAGTATAAATATGGTTATGAATACATGAAATGGATATGAATAAGAAAAAAAGAAACAATAGGACAGGGACAGTAGGCACATTGGTGTGCTTATGCACGCCCCCTACAGACCTCTTAGGAAAGGGATGAGGTCAATAGTAGACAGTCTAAGGTTAAAGTTTTTGGGGTTTGGGGAAGAAACCACAGAGTCAGGTAGAGTATTCCAGACATTGACCACTCTGTTGCTGAAGTCGTATTTCCTGCAATCAAGTTTGGTGCGGTTTACCTTGAGTTTGTATCTATTGTGTGCTCTTGTATTGTTATGGTTGGAGCTGAAGTATTCATTGATTGGTAGGACATTGCAATAGATAATTTTATATACTATACTTAGATCGGACTGAAGACAGCGTAGTTCTAGGTTTTCTAGGTCTAGAATTTCAAGTCTGGTGGCATAAGGTATTCTGCAATGAGTAGAGGAGTGGAGAACTCTTCTTGTAAAATATTTTTGGATTTTCTCAACTGTATTAATATCAGATACGTAATGCGGGTTCCAGACTGATAAGCTGTATTCAAGTATTGGTCTAGCAAATGTTTTGAATGCTCTACTTAGTAGTGTGACATTACCAGAGAAAAAACTATGCAGGATTAGGTTAACAACTCTTAATGCCTTTTGGGCTATGTAGTTACAGTGGGCTCCAGCACTTAGATCATTAGAGATGAATACTCCAAGGTCCTTGACAGAGTTTGGATCATCAACAAGGTCTTGACTATTCAGCTTGTATTTTATTTTCTGATTTTTTTGCCAATATGTAAGACAGAGCATTTATTTGTTGAGATTTGAAGTTGCCATTTGTTTGACCATTCTGATATATAGTTGAGGTTTTTTGAAGAGTAGCAGTATTGTCGGTGGTGTTGAATAGTTTTACATCATTGGCAAAGAGAACGCAGTTGTTCTTAATATGATCACAGAAGTCATTTATGTAGAGTATGAAGAGAGTTGGTCCTAGAACACTGCCTTGGGGGACACCACTGTTGACAGGTACAGAATTTGATAGGACACTCCCAATTTTGACCATTTGTTGCCTGTTTGACAGGAATGCCTCTATCCAGTTATGTAGGTGTCCAGAGATACCATAAGATTTTAGTTTTAGGAGTAGTTTGTCATGTACCACTGAATCAAAGCCTTTACAGAAGTCTATGTAAATTGAGTCTATTGCTTTGCCCTGATTGAGTTGTGTAGTCCATATGTTTTTGCAGTGTAAGAGTTGCAGATTACAGAATAGTTTTTTTTCTGAAACCAAATTGTTTGTTAGAGAGTAGGTTGTTTGTCTCTAAGTGGAGGATAATGGATTGGTTAATAATTGATTTCATGACTTTACAGGTGATGCAGCATAAAGAGATTGGTCTGTAATTTTCAACTAGGCTGGGGTCTCTCTTTTTGAAGATGGGGATGACCATGGCCAGTGATCATAGGTTTGGCAAGGAGCTAGTCCTGAAGGATTTTTCAAAGATTATGCTTAAAGGTTCAGCTATGGTAGTGGATAGCTTTTTAAAGAAGTAGGCACATATTCTGTCCGGTCCAATAGATAGAGACGGTTTTAGATTGTGTAGTGCTTTTTCAACATTGTCTTCTGTAAAATTGATATGTATTAGATCATTGGAGTTGTCAGTGTTCGACTAGGTAATACTGGGCATGATCCATTGCTGTTTACAAATACTGAGCCAAAGATTGTGTTAAAGAGGTTGGCTTTAATGGTGTCTTCATTGCAGTCTTTACTATTAGGTCCTTTCAGGGGTGGGATGGACCTTGACTCTTTTAGTTTGTTGTTTACAAAATTGTAGAAAGCGCAGGTAGAATTGGTGCATAGAAGGTTTTCCTCTTGTTTAATGTGATAATTGGTGCATTCAGTCTTTATCTAGTGGCATAAATTTTTGTATTTGCTTTTGAAGTTGGCAACGTGACCAGATTTGTTTTTCCGCCAAAATGATTTCTTTTTGGATTGAAGCTTCCTTATTGTTATGGGTAATTTGTTTTTTCTGGTTTTGGGAGTTGTTATTGGTACATATAGTATGATGACTCTTTTGACTTCAAGTAAAAATATGTTGTAATGGTCTTCAACAGTATTGCATCCAATGAATAGAAGTTGCCAATCAAGAGATGACTGAGGGTGATTTTGTTCAATGCAATTGTATTCAAGTAGTGCACCACATGTTTTGGGGTTGCCTCCAAGGCATCAATACTATTGGTACTATCCTTACATTTTAAAATAATTATTTAATAATATCTGTTTATATATTGGTTTATAATAATAATAACCATGTAATTAATTTAATTTAGTATTAAATAATATTAATAATATATTAATCTATAATGACAAATTGATAAAATAATAATTATACACAACAATGTGAAATCACAGATTCCAGTTCTTTAATGAGTGTTGACCTTCATTTGCATATAGTTCTTCAAGAACCTAGGACATTTATCATATATCAGCATAGTATATATATGCAGATCCAAGCAGTGTGGCCTTTTGTAACTGACAGATTGTAACTTTTCAATTTTGCACATTGACAAAATTATAATTTTTGCAGATTTTCTAGGTGACATGCAAGGCTTTATGGTATGGCACACAGTGTCTATTATTTGTTTATTATGTGCCATCAAGTTGTTTTTGATTTTTGAGCAACCTAAAAAAAAACATCCAACACCCCAATCTATTTTCTAGCAATAGATAGATTTTCTCCAGGCTGATCTATTCCTAACCTGTTCTTTCAAATCTCCACTTTTAAAAATGTCTTCCAAATTTCTAACTGCTTCAAATAATATTAAAAGTGTAGTTCTTTAGATGGAGAAGAGAAACATAAAAGCAATATTGTAAACATGCTTGCTATAGTTGGTGCTTGATAAACATAAATCTCAATAAACATTTACAAATACAATCAAGATACACACAAGACAGAAAAACATGGGGTATTAATAAAGAATTAAGAATCCTGGATAAGCTATTGTTAGACACAGATGATGAATTAATAAAAATATTGTATAGATATTTATTAGAATACAAACTTGAGGAAGAACATGTTAAAGAAACAATGGTGGCATGGGCAAAAAATTTCACTTATAATATTGAATTGGCTAAATGGCAAAAACTTTGGACCACAAATAAGAAAATAACTTTGGCTACAGCTTATAAAGAAAATCTTTATAAGATGTTTTACAGGTGGCATCTTCCACCAGCAAGGCTTTCTAAAATGTTTTAAAATGTATCTCCAAATTGTTGGAAGTGTAAAGATGTACCAGGTACATTTTTTCACATGTGGTGGACTTGCAGTGCTGCAAAAAAATATTGGAGACTGATTCAAACATGGATAGAACAACTGGTAGGAGAGTGTATTCCATTTAAACTGGAATTTTTTCTTCTTGGAATAATATCAGAAAAATTTAAAAAGGAAATAATATATTTAATAGTTCATGTATTGATGGCGGCTAGAATATTATGTGCACAATATTGGAAAAATGAAATCATACCTCCAGAAACAGAAATAATAAGAAAAATTATGTCATGTGCAGAATCTTATAGGTTAACTTTAGAAATAAAAGTCAAAGGAGAGTCTAAATATTATATGGAATTTTACATGGAATAAATTTTATCAATGGTTATATAGTAGAAGACAAGGTCGAAATATTAGTAGTTATGATTAGATTAATTAGTAATTAATATATTAAATAAGGAGATTATTAATGATGAAGTAAAATGTATATATGTATAACAAGAATAAGTTGGATTTATTGTGCTGTATTCTCATAATTAAAATTAAAAATAAATTTAAAAAATAAAATAAAATAAATCACAATAAACATCAATAAACATCATGGGAACTCCTGACACTTCAAACAATTTCAGCAGATCAAATCAAAATTAATTATTTATAGTTGATTGCCACCTTTTAAATATTCCTAATAGGGGAAATGATTTATTATACTTTTATTGCTCCAAAGTAGGTGTGAAAGTAGATGGCACAATGATAGCATGGGGCTAAACACTATTCAAATAGGTGCTATGTTTAACTGTTTTCACAGATGTTTTTAGATGTGTCCACAAGGAGTTCTTAAAAGTCAAGATGGTAACCATGAGTGTGCAATTGAGACCCTGTACCCTTTTATAACCTATGTTGTGCATGTAACACATGTAAAAAAGAGGCAGGGCTTTAATTACATAGCTGAAGTCACTACCTTCACTTCTTGATACTATCATTCACCTTCCAGATGCCCTGTTCATAACACAGTTAGCGATGGAGATGGAATACTATTAAAGACACTCTTCAATATGTAAACAGTGCTGCTACATCAAAGCTACTTTATCTTATCTCTTATTAACTAAAATGTTAGGTATTTGCTTAATTCATAAACAGAACAAAACACAGATACCTCCTGTTTCTCTCATGGCAAAATGTAATATTGCTTTGGTTTCACATCTTTTGTTTTGCCTGTTTGTTCCTTAGTAATATTTCAAGGCTTATTTGTAATGGGAGACTAAATTGCCTTTCAACAGCATAGTTGTATATGCTATTTGTTGATTAATTACTTTTATTTCAGTACTATGTCTCTGTGAAACAGCCAGGGCTACATAAAATAAGAAGCTTCACTGATAGCCTCTGCATAATCTATTGTAGTTCTTCTACACAAGTTAGATTGGGTTCTCATTATCATATTTTCTACCATTCAGGCATTCAGGAATATATCAGCAGTTACACACAGTACATTCCTAGGTATAAAATGACATGTTTGCAATAAGGAGGAAAATATGGCATGATCAGCAAGTTTGCCTCATTGCCCCGTAATCAAAATGACTGTGTTGAGCAAGTTGTGTGTAATTAAAACATTGATGGCAGTGGTATTTTTTTGTCAGGTTATGTTTGATAAAAGAAATAAAGCTGCAAACATTCACATTTTATTTCCTCTCTGCTGCCATCAAATGATCATTTGATCATTTGGATATTTTCAGCCCAGGATTTTTGTCCCCCTAAAATAAATGAGTCTGATGTCTCATAAAATGATCTCTTAAACTGCTGTACAAAAAGAGAGAAAAAGGTGATTCAAATACTAAATAAATTTAACATTTAGCATATACAATCCATCCCAGTTGGATTCTGAACAAAAAGAAAAAAACCCAGTATATTCTCTTCCCCTTTTACAAATGTATACTGTATATATATGAAAGAAGAAAGAGCTATCACCATTTTTTCTTTTTTGTTGTTAGTGCTGAACGTATGATTTTGTTTTCTTTTCTTTGTTTTTCTGGTTTGTATTTTACCTTTTATGATAAAACCTAAACAAATATACTTAAAAGAAGATCATGTCTTAAATCGAGTCTGTCCTTACATATTTTTTCAGTCCTGATACCAGTAGATATCCTATGTAATCTTGTTTTTCAAGGAGTATTCACCTACAGAAACTTCTAGGTGACCAATAGGAATGCCAAATAATAAGGTGTTTTGTCCCCACATTTAATAGAAGGCTAAGATCCCAACTATTATGGCTGTAAACTAGTACCTGCTGAAATAAGGAAGGTACCTTGTCATTCTCCAACTCCCAGTTTCACCACTTATTTCCATAAAAGGCTAGTATACTACTTAACACATTGACAAAGAACTTTGATTGAACAATTCAGTTAGATATATAATCTTTAGAATGTGTCAGAGGTGGTATTCAGCAGGTTCTGACCAGTTCTGGAGAACCGGTAGCAGAAATTTTGAGTAGTTCGGAGAACTGGCAAATACCACCTCTGACTGGAGATTTTACAGTATCCTTCCCCTGGCACACCCACCAAGCAATGCCCAAATAACCAGTAGTAAAAAAAAATTGAATCCCACCAATGGAATGTATCCATATCAGAATTCTATTTTTTTATTAAAAACACAGTGCATTTGTTAATAACAACAGTCCTTTAAATATTTCTAATACCTAAGTCTTTTCTAATAATAGAAAATGTGTGGTAGTTGTGACCAGATACTGTATGTATCCTTCCACTTTTTCTTCAGATAGGGCTTTGCATTTTCTCTTTTACTTACTCTTGATAGAAAAATAGCATTGACAACTAGCTACCGAGCAGCAAATAGAACTTCAATTCACAAAGATACTAAGTTCTCTTTATAGAAACTACCCTGTGAAATTTACCCAAAGGCTTTGCTACTTCCATGCACTGAGTAAGACTTAAATAAAGGTCAGTACTTATTGCAATATCTTACTGTTAAGTTTGCATGAAGAGACAGACGCGGAGTGCTTCAAGCTCTTTGTTTATTAGTGACTACAGCTCAGAACGGACCCACTTTGGCTGGGCTGTGGCTGCTACTTATAGCCAGCAGCCGCAGTTGCCAGCCAATCAGAGTGCAGAGTTTTCCCGCACTTTTTAAACCAATCATTTCTTACATTTTACAAGAACAGTTCAAACTAAACCAATGACTTTAAACCTGCATACATAACACTTATATTCCCAAGAAAGCCATAGAAGATGAAACATCGAGGCATAGGTGTAAAGAGCAAAATTACATCTGTATGTGCATTTTACAGGTTCTTTATTTCCCAATTGCCCAAGCCACAAATGGAGACAGGAGAAAAGGAAGCAAGAGATGATTTTCCTTTCATCAGTTATGCAGTGAAGGAGAATCTAGGTCCTTTCATCAGTTATGCAGTGAAGGAGAATCAAGGTCTGTGATGGCGAACCTATGATACCCGTGCCACAGGTGGCATGCAGACCCATTTGTGCCGGCACATGAGCTGCAGGCAAACTTATCTCACTGCGCATGCACACGTCTCACAGCTGATTTTTGGCCAGTTTGAGGCCTTTTTTGGCCTCTCAGAGGCTTTAGGAAGGCTTCTGCAGGCTTCTGCAGGCTTTTCAGGATGAAAACTAGGCCTGTTTTGTCACTTCCTGTTTTTCCAGAAATACCGGAAGTGACAAAATGGGCCTATTTTTCAGCCTAAAAAGCCTGCAGAAGCTTTAAAGTCTCTGGGAGGCCAAAAAAGGCCTCAAACCAGCCAAAAATCAGTTGTGAGGCAAAATGCAGGTAAGGGGGCTGCGGGGGGATGGGTGGGTGGGGATTGCATGTGCATATGTACGGGGCATGTTGGTGCTTGCATTGTCTTCTGGGTGCTGGCACGTGAGCGTGAGCATGCAAGCATGCGCACAATTTTTGGCACAGGAGCCCAAAAAGGTTAGCCACCACTGATCTAGGTCATAATTATTTCATCTGAGATTCATAGTTCATGGGTTTTGAAGCATATTTGTGACTAAATAAAAATAGCAAATGTTTGTGCATGTTGCTTTTACAATAGTCGGTACTGGCAGGGGGACAGAGGTCCACCTCGAGGGTGCTCTCTTGTGGGGTGCCTCAGGGGTCGGTTCTCTCCCCCCTGCTATTTAACATCTATATGAAGCTGCTGGGTGAGATCATCCATGGTTTCGGGGTGAGTTTCCATCAATATGCAGATGATACTCAGCTGTACATCTCCACCCCAAACCAGATCGGTGATGCCCTCTCCCTGATGACTCAGTGTTTGGATGCGGTACAGATCTGGATGAACGGAAACATGCTTCGTCTCAACCCGGCCAAGACTGAGTGGCTGTGCATACCGGCATCGCGGCCCAGTCAGGATTATCCATCTTTAACCATAGGGGGAGTGGTGTTACCCCCTGTGGATAGGGCGCGGAATCTGGGGGTCCTCCTGGATGTATGGCTTCAATTGGAGGAGCAGGTGGGGGCTGTCACCAGGGGGGCTTTTGCCCAGCTCCGTTTGGTTCACCAACTATGCCCTTTTCTGGACCGCGATGCCCTGCGCACAGTTACTCATGCCCTTGTTACCTCCAGACTCGACTACTGCAACGCTCTCTATCTAGGACTACCCTTGCATACCATCCAGAGATTACAGCTGGTGCAAAATGCGGCGGTGCAGGTGGTGATGGGAGTTTCCCAGTTCTCCCATGTTACCCCCCCCTCCTGCGCTATCTGCATTGGCTGCCAGTTGTGCTCCGGGTGAGATTCAAGGTGTTACCTTTAACATACAAAGTCCTTCATGACATGGGTCCGCAATATTTAAGGGAGCGACTCCTGCCGACATCGAGTACTAACTGCCCTGTGCGATCACATAGGCAAGGACTCCTTGGGGTCCCGTCGGCTGGCCAATGCCATTTGGCGGTCCCCCGACGATGAGCCTATTCTATTGCGGCCCCTGACCTCTGGAACCAACTCCCCCTGGGACTCCGCCTGGCCCCTGACCTCCGTGCCTTCCGCCGTGAATTGAAGACCTGGTTATTTAACCAAGCCGGGCTGTGACCCTTTTGGGGCGGTTTTATTATGGTTTTATTATGTATTTATGTAATTATATTTCAATGGGGCTTGTTAGTTTAATTCTTTTTTAATTATTTATTGTTCTTGTTGTTTTAGTTGTGAGCCACCCCAAGTCTTTGGAGATGGGGTGGCATACAAGTCTCATTAATAAATAAATAAATAAATAGTCAACAATAATCCTAAATAAAGACAGCCATCCATGAAAGTACTGATAGTCAATTCATTATTGAAGCACAAAGGAGCTCCATGCTCTGGCACTTTTACATTTTCCTCCATGTTAGAAAACTCTGAACTTTTCCTGGACACAGTTGCATCTGCTAGTAGAAAATTCTCTAGTACATGTTCCAGGTTAACTCTTGACACTAATTTTTGGTCTGAGCTTGGTTTTGAATTGCTAGAATCATCACCAAAAAAAAAAACAAAAATTACAGAATGTTCTGTGAAAAATTGTTCTAATAGTCACACAAATAAATGTTGTTAGTCTTGGCAGCCAAAGTGTATTTACATAAAGATTTTTCTCTATGACTACTTAAAACAGGATTGGTCTGGAAATACTATTAAGTGGCAAAAATGTAGTTGGCAATCAAATATATATATATGCTTAGAACTATAAGGTATGAACCATATGGAAGATTCATGACCAAATCTCCAAGCAGTATTTCCCCCCACTAAAAATAGACTAGGGAGAGAGGAAATTTCAATTTATATTATATTGCTATAGGGCTCCCACATCTGTGTTGAAAAAATACAAAGACTTCTGTATCTCTTTGCAACCATCCAATGTTCACATTGATTTTTACAGCTTAAATATGGCAGTGCTAAGTGCAGCACAAAAAGGTTTAAACCCCCCGAAACAATTCCTTAATGCAATCACAGATTCATAGAAAATGGGATGGGAAAATAGCACCCTGGCTGTGCAGCTAAAGCAGAAAGTTCCTTGGGGATTAAGGCAAAGATCTGTACTATTTGTAGTTTATTATTTGACCTAAGAGAAAATGGAAAGACTAATATATATTGTAAAAGACATTCAAAATGAAAGAGTGATTATCCCAAAAGATCCTAAGGGGAACCTGGTTAGAACTGGGGTCTGCATATGACAAGACTTATCAATTCAAAGAGGAGTACTCTGAAGCAGGGAAGTAAAAACCACTTTATGATTTCTCTGATTTCACAGACTGTTGTCACCAATTACCATTTATTTCTAGAACATATCAGAACAGAACAGAATATTCTTTATTGGTCAAGCATGATTAGACACCCAAGGAATGTGTCTCCGGAGCATGAGTTCTTAGTATACATTCAAGCAATGAAGTGATAAATCATAAATCATAAGATACAAGCAACAATGTAAGATACCAATAAAATTAGGAAATAGGAAAGATGAGAAGAATAATAGCAATACAGTCCTAGTACATGGTCAGATATTCTTAGGCATAAGACAGCACTGTGGGAATTATGTGTTAGCAGAGTGATCATATGGGGAAAAAACCCTGTCTTTGTGTATAGCTGTTTTGGCATGCAGTGCCCTATAGTTGCATCCTAAGGGGAGAAGTTTAAATAGTTTATGTCCATAAACTGGGTCTATAGATATTTTCTTTTCCCTTTTTCTGGCTTGTGCAATATACAAGTCCTCAAGGGAGGCTGGTTGTAATTATTTTTTCTGAGATCCTAACCATCTGTTGACATTTGTGTCAGACAGTTATAGAAGTACAAATGATAGATTCAAGAAACTGTATCAGCAGCTCCTTGGGAAGTGTGAGCTTTCTGAGTCAGCACAGGAAGAAGATTCTTTGTTGTGCTTTTAAAATGAAGGTTCTAGTGTTAGGTGTCCATTTCAGATCCTGGGTGATTATAGAACCAGAAATTTGAAGCTCTCTACTGTTGATATTGTGTTGCCAGATATTGTAAGAGGTGATGGAATAGAGGGCTCCTCCTAAGAACTACTATCATCTCTACCGTTTTAAGTGTGTTTAAGTGCTAGGAGGAAATGTATAAAAAGAGACACTATTATATTTGGTGTCCATCTCTAACTTTGAGTGATTAGAGGTTGATTGTCAACAAGGATGAGCAGGGCCACAGAAAGAGACAGCACTCCAAATGCACTACTGCTCATTCATCCATATTTATCCACCCTTCCATAGTGACTTTGTTAAATTAAATTCTCCATTTTTTCGGATTCATTTTTTCAAATTTTGTTACACCTTATTTTATTTATTTAAAATATTCATACAGCTGCCTATCTTAAACACAACTCTTGGTGGCTCCTAACAATAAAACTAATAACTATCAAATAAAAAAACCCACAAAATCATAAAAACAAAAAACAAAAAACTTACACTTCAATCATCCCCTTATGATGTCCCATAACCAGCTCTAGTTATCTTCATACTATTCTACCACCTGTGTACATGCCAGATCTGCATGGTCTTCCTTCCTTCCTTCCTTCCTTCCTTCCTTCCTTCCTTCCTTCCTTCCTTCTTCTTTTTTCATTTTAAATATTGTTTTTATTATTTTATAGCTTTTATTCAGTATTTAAATTTTTTATTTATATTTATATATGTGTATATATGTGTATGTATATATGTATATATATGTGTGTGTGTGTGCACGCATAGATAGATAGATAGATAGATAGATAGATAGATAGATAGATAGATGATAGATAAAATCAGCTTAACTTAATAATGGTTCAGAGCCCTTATACACCAGTCAGATATCTCCATGGGATGAAACATTGGAGGGTGCTTCATATTTGCCAGGTTTAAAGAGGTCCATCCAGCATCATTCCTTTATGGTTCCCTGACTAGCAGAAGGAATATAAGATCTTTCTTTCTTTGTCTTACAGTATTCTTGAATCTTCATTGACTGTTGTCCTGGATTATGTTATAGGTATTCAGTATCTTTTTTGGATACCTGTTTACTGCTGTTAACAATTATGTTATTGTGGTAATTTCTAATACTACCTGGGAATAATGCCTTAGATATTCATACTGTGTGTTCATTGCTTCCCGATTCAAAAGAACTTCTGATCCAACACTGCTGGACTGGGGACAGACTAATAAAATAATATATGTTCACTCATCAGAACAATTGTGATGAGTCATATATTAAATAGGAAAAATAAGATGACAACAATAAAGCAGAAATATTGGATTATAGTGAACGTTGCAGTTCTATTTTTTTCTCTTCTTCTGTTGCAGGAATTGACACAGGAATTTATAATGTAATGATAGTATTATAGAACAGAAAATGCTTTCTGTTGTTCCAGTGGATTAATGCTATTCTTTTTCAGTTGAATTGTTTTAATTGATACTATTCTTAACTAAGTTTAAAAAGTCTTATTTTTACTTCAATTCATCACTTGTACTATTTCCAAAATGATTTCAACAAATTCATTAAAACATTTATTACATTGTTATATTTAAGTGTCAATCATTGATTGCTACATTTCCATTTGGAGTTTTGATTTAGTAGCAGTTTCTATTTATTGGTTACTTGCAAAAAATAAGGACAATCATCTATGGAATAAATGCTGGCTGATCACTTATGGAGCAGAAAACAAGGAGCAGAAAACAAGGAGCAGAAAACAAACAACATTTGGTTCACACAAATGTGTGAACAAACAGAAAGTAAGTTTTCCCTTGATTACAAGAACTTCTATTGATCCTTTGCTGTCAGAGTTGATAATTGTTGGCCTCAACATAGAACTGGATGGAAAGAAGACATGAACCCAGAAAAGACTTAGATAAAAATGGAATGTGGATAAAAATATCCATATCAATTTTCTCCTCCATTTCTGCTCCTACATTATTCCAGACAGTTCCATCCAGAGGAAATTTGAGGAGTGCGGCTACTCTAGGTGGTCAGCAAAGCAACTCCTCCAGTACAAAACGTATTCCAAATTAAAAGCTAATTCTTTCCAATCTATTTGATTATTGATGGACAAATTGTTCTCACTTGGTCTGATTAAAAATAAATCAGTACCCAATTACAATATGGGAGAAATTTAGCAAGATGTTTTCATGTTTTGATGAGTTAAATTAATTCACTTCTAGATGTTTTTGTTTTCTATTTTTATTCTGGCACAAACAATGACTGTCAGATTTTCCAACCATCTTTTTTATTATTTGGTCAGTCTCTTCTGCATACTCTCACGCTGGTATTGCTACACATCTTTAATTAGTTTCAACACAGTCATCAGCTTTGTGATTAGCTTTGCATCTTGAAACACCTGGTGTGATTTCAGAAATTACTTGCCATCTGGCTTAATATCAGATAATTATAGTAACTTAATGGCAGAATTTTTAAAAGGAGCACCATTTGCTGAGACACTTGTAATTTCTTCACTTTAAATCATTCATACTTATTTACACTGCACCAATTTCAGAGTAGAGCATATGTCAAAGATTTTTAGTCGTAAAACATTAGCTTTCTTCTGTGCATGTCTTCTCTGATCATGTCCCCTTTGTGGACTTTCCCAGTGAAATATTTGAGAGTTTTAAAATGGCACTTTATTTTAATTGTTGGCAGTCCTGTATATCAAAAGGCCTGCATGAATTGCAACTTGAAATTTACTGGAATAATATTTAATGACTTCCTTTGCTTATGAATAAATGAGGTAGCAAGTGTGTCTTGCTTGGCAAGTAAATGGTTAGACTATGCAGGGGTCTACTTCTGAGGCATATGCATAAATGGAAAGTCTGTCAATGTGGCACAGATGTGTTCTTTCTTTCTTGCAGAATGCAATGCTGTTAGAGGGCCAAAAGCAGCTGGTTGATGATATTCAACACAGTGCTATATAAAGATTTCTCTCTCTGTCTCTCTCTCTCTGTGTGTGTGTCTCTCTCTCTGTCTCTCTCTCTGAAAATCAATAGATTAGTAATGAACTTCATGTCATGTGGCTTGTTTTATGATTATGTCATTTCTTCCCCCTTGTGATTAAGATAAGGAATGAATCCTCCAGACAGACTTTTCCCTTAACATCTTTTAGCCAATGGTATTGTGAAAACAACACCTTCAGTTATTGTTTCATGTTATTTTCTTTTCTTAAAATTATTCTGTAATTTCTGGAGGAATGAATTTGTTCATTCTACATAGACTCATAGCAGCTAACAAAGGAAAACACATACAGAAAGTCCTTGACTTATGACCACAATTAAGCCTGAAATTTCCATTGCTACGCAAGACAGCCGTTAATGACTTTTGCCAGATACTTACATTACCAAGCAGCTAAGTGAATTTCTGCAATTGTTAGGTTAGTAACACAGTTGTTAAGTGAATCTGGCTTCCCCATTGACTTTGATTGTCAGAAGATAAAAAAGGCGATCACATGACCCCAGGACAAAGCAATGGTCATAAATAAATGATCCAAATTTTAATCAGGTGATCGTGGGGATGTTGTAATGGTTGAAAGTATGAAAAACTGTCATCGGTCACTTTTTTCAGTGCTTCTGTAACTTTGAATAGTCATATATGAATTGTTGTAATTCGAAGACTACCATTACAATAAAAGGTCTATTGTAAAAAAAAATAAATAGAGGCAACAACAATAAATCATGAATAACAGTAGTTCACAATAATACAACAACAAAATCACCAAGATAGACAGATGGCAATCAGTCCTGGAAAGCTTTTGGAAAAAATCAGACAAGCAGAAAGGAGACTTCCAAAGAGTGGTAATTTCATCACACTAGAGCTAAAAAAAACAAAAACAAAACCTCTTGATGTTTGCCCTCAGGCCCTTTCTTGTCATGGAAGTCATCATCAGCTTCTCTAGGAATCTACATATTAGAATTAATGCCCTTGTAGGCAGTCAAATATATATTGAATTGCACCCAGAAATCTATTAGGAACACATGGTTCTGACCAAGGCTTTCTAAGACACCAACCAACACACATAAAATCCAAAACCCTTTTATTTTAGTTCAATGGCTGAGAATTATCATCATTCACAGCCCAGAATAAGTCTCAACCAGTTATAATTAGTTCCAGGGACATCTGCCAAAGTTCTTTGAAAGTTGTCTGATAAGAATGCACCTTTATCTGACTTGAAGTGCTGCTAATGACTCAAGTCCCAATTAGTCTCTCAAAACCAGACAGAGAACAAATTAACCATGGAGCTTTCAGAGTCCAAACCGATCAGAGCGAACGACATTGTTTCCTGCAAAGGTTTTCCTACCTTTGCACTTCCTTTATATCTTATGAGAGGGGCAATCACCTCCAAGCCTTACTCCCAAGTCACCCCTTTTGTCTTAGCTGCTCTTGCCTTCTGGCAGCTCTGCACATATGCGCACTGGGAACAGGCTCCCCTTGTTCCTCTGCCTCACTGCTGCCAGTTTCTGGAGGCTCCGGAGTCAGCACATAACTCCCAGTTGGTCCTGGTCTCATCTCTGTATCGGACGCAGAACCCTCCTCCGAGTCCGCCCTAGATTCCCGGACTGGTCCCTGTTCTTCCCCACTGTCCGATTCTGCTGCCATCTGCACAGGCTGCCGGCAAACCACAACACGCATTTAAGGGCTATATAATAGGTGCAATATGATCCTAGTGATAAAGACCTTTCTGGATGGTCTTCAAAGGCAGCCCCAGGTACTCCTGCAGATGTCCAAATAATACTTAGTGATAAAGTCATACGGTACCGTAGCCAGACTCTCTTGTTTTAGTATATATTGGTCTATATATTTCCAGTTGTGTGCTATCTCTCCAGAATTCTAATGAAACTGGTTGGCCTTGATTTTGAAGCACTTCAGGAAGCTTATTGCCAACAGAACTATAATCAGAAATATGAAACAAATTCCTCCTGATGAATATTAATCGAGATTGAAAACATAGCCATTTATAACACCTGCCAAAGCCTAAATAAATTATGTTCACAAAACCATGGAAAAGAGAAAAACAAGGAAGAATGTTTTTATAAGAAATTGGACTTATTTTGATTGGTTAAATTGACAGCCTCCTAAAAAGCAAGGATAAATTATCAAATTATTGGTGTAACATGAAGAACAAACATGAAGCTTCTTTCATACAAAACTTAAAATTGTGGCTAGAGTCACAGTTCTAGCTTACGTTTGTCACATTTATTTATAAAGTTTGTCGCTCCTTTTTATACAGAAGTTCGAGATGCTGGAGAACATGTTCTTTTTTGCTACAATAACCACCCTGTAAGATCAGAGGTGGTATTCAGCAGGTTCTGACCAGTTCTGGAGAACTGGTAGCGGAAATTTTTGAGTAGTTCAGAGAACCGCAAATACCACCTCTGACTGCCACCTCCATCAGCCTCCCAAGTCCCAGCTGATCAGTTGGTCTTCTTTTGTTGCCCTGCACAGGAGAATGGTGCTCGAAAGTAGATTAGTGGAGTGGGGTGGGAATGGAGATTTTACAGTATCCTTCCCCTGCCACGCCTACCAAGTCACTCCCACCAAGCCAAGCCATGCCATGCCTACCAAGCCATGCCAGTAGTACAGAACCAGTAGTAAAAATTTTGAATCCCACCACTGTGTAAAATGGGTTGGGCTGAGAAAAAGAGCACTCCTACTCATTCTGACCCAGGCTTCCTGAGACCATAATTAAGTATATGCTTAGTTAAAACAACTCTTGTTTTATTTCAGCGCTGGGAATTATGTTCATTCCCAGCCTGTAATGAGTCCCAAACAGTCCCTCAAGATAAGCACCCACCTTTCTCTCCTTTGAATTGCTGCCAGAAACTAAAGTGCCAAATTAACTATAAAAAAACCAACCGAAGTACGAAGTCCACACAGAGCTTCAAGGTTTAATCTGAACAGAGTGAACAACTTTGCTTCCTGCAAAGGTTTCTCTACCTTTGCATTTCCTTTATACCTTATGAGAGGGGCAATTACCTCCAAGCCTTACTCCTGAGTTGCCCTTTTGTCTTAGGTGCTCTTGCCTTCTGGCAGCTCTGCACACATACACGCTGGGAACAGGCTCCCCTTGTCCCTCTGCCTCGTGCTGCCACACTCTGGAGGCTCCTGAGTCAGCACATAACTCCCAGATGGTCATGGTCCCATCTCTGTATCAGATGCAGAACCCTCGTCCGAGTCCTCCCCAGGTTCCCGGACTGGTCCCTGTTCTTAGCCCACTGTCCGATTCTGCTGCCGTCTGTACAGGCTGCTGGTGAACCACAACACTACTGAACTTATGTGGCTTAGGCAAAGTCTCCTAATCAAACATCCCAGGTATTGCTCTCTCTTTCTCATGCATACTGTATGGCTTATGATTGGATTTTTCACAATGTCTGAATTTTGACATGGATCGGGACAATTTTGAATGACTGCCATTTACACGAGACAATCCAGGTAGACCTAACTACTTCCTTCTTTTTCTGTGAAGCTTCATTGCTGATTTGTATTTCTGGTTCATTGATGTTTTGTGAATGATGGCGTCATGGCAATTGCAGCAAATGAGGGGGGGAAGCTTTGCCCTTTGCATTGTGTGTGAGGGAGGGAGGAGATTGGACACAGTGAAGTTTATCTTCAACTTGCAGTAATTCTTGAAATCACAACACTGTCAATCACTCCAATCACAGCGACTTGGATAACTGATGGGATGATAGGAGCAAACAGAAGCAATTCTTGGGTATGATTCAGAGTTCAGAGTAACTAGAGACATTAAAAAAAAGGCTGGAGCATTTTAGTTAAATTGCAGGCACTCAGTGGATTACAGGAAATTTTGGGAACATGATGGAAGAAATATGAACACATTAATTTTTTTAGAACTGGATATTAAATCTTAAACTACAGAACAAGGTATCACTGAATAGCGGCACTGAAAAAGAACAATGGTCTGACTGGCAAGACATTGGAATCACTAATGCCAGGTTACAGTCAAGGTGATATTTTTTTAGAGAGGAACGCCAGTTCCCCTCCCACTTTACACACAAAAGAACTCTGCTTTTCTTACAGTGGGACTTCCATTGATCTGATTCTTGAGCTGAAGAACTCCAGGTGGTCACTAGAGGGCACCAGAGAGAACCAGAAATTTTTATTTCTTCGCTGCCATTCCTCATATGGAATTTTGCAGCCCAAACATGATAACCTAAAGTTTATCATGTGAGGAATGCATGCATACATACAATTCAGTTTCTATAGATTGATTTGTCCCATAAAATATTCTAAAATGATAAAAGAATCTTTAAAAAAAACAACGTATGACCACACCACATCTTTACTGCTCGATAGAGCAGTTGTCTCATCTTACTTCACAGTTAAAGAAGAGAGAAAAGAAACATGTCCTGAGAGAGAGAGAATTTTTTTTCTTTTTACTGCTATGTGAAGAATTCTCTTTGTATCTGAATCGCAATCTTTAGTTAAGAAAGGCATCAAAACAGACTATTCCTGAGCTAAGTTAGAGAAAGGCAAGTGGTTTTATAAACCTCACGTTTATCCTTGAAATGGGTAGGACCATTTGTAATATATTGCCAAGCCCAAGGACTATGTCTTCTTTCCCAGGGTCAGCCTAATGGAGACATTATTAAGGGACAAGGCATTAGCATAAATAAAAGCTGTAGTAAGCCTGGGTAGTAGTACTAAGAGTGCAGCTGTGTGTAACTCCAGTAGTTCCCTCAATGCAGCCAGTAATGCACTGGCTGAAGACAGTGGAAGTACTTCCTTTGGTCTCCCAACTTGAGAGTAGGACTCAAAAATACTGAGAATAAAGGAAAAGGCCATAACTCTTAACTACCTCACCTAGTGGTGAGGGATATGGGGATGATGATGATGATGATGATGATGGCCATGATCAATTTTGGCATCATTTGCAGGAGACTTTTTGACTCTGGTAGTTGTCCCTATTCCTGCTTATGAAATTAAAGCATTAAACATATATCTATGGAGTCATCCAGGTCATAGTTGTCCCAAAGGTGCTTTTTCAAGAGGCAACTTTTTCTCTGAGGAAGTTTCACTTCTCACCCAAGAAGCTTCTTCAGTTGTAGCTGGATGGTGGGGAATGGAAGGACTTATACTACTTGCAGATAGATGATCATTTGCTTTCTTTTAGCGAGTCGTTAAGGCCACCTGGAAGTTTATCTGTGTCATCAGGGTCACCTGAGTAATGCAAATGGGTGTGGATGAGAGGTGGTGTTCAGCAGGTTCTGACCAGTTCTGGAGAACCGGTAGTGGAAATTTTGAGTAGTTCAGAGGACTGGCAAATACCACCTCTGACTGGAGATTTTACAATATCCTTCCTCTGCCGCGCCCATCAAGCCACGCCCACAGAACCGGTAGTAAAAATAATGTTAATCCCACCACTGGTGTGGAGCCTTCTTGAAACTGTTGAAAGTCACTAATCTGGCCTGTGAGCAGTGATCCCATTTTCCTTCTTGGCCTCTGCCTTTTCCTGCCCAACACAACACAGGCATATCTCAGAGACATTGCAGGATTGGGTCCAGATGACACAATTAAGCGAATATTGCAATAAAGTAAGTCACATGATTATTTTTTAGTTTCTCAATGCATGTAAAAGTACTTTTACCTTACACTGTAGTCTAGTAAGTGTGTAATAGCATTATGTCTAAAATGTACATATTTTAATTTAAAATACTTTATTGCTAAAAAAATGTAATCGTCATCTGTGCCTTCAGGGAGTCATAACCTTTTTGCTGGTGGAGGGCCTTGTTAAAAACAAAAAACAATATCTATGAAGTGCCATAAAGCAAAGCACAATAAAAGAATTTGGAAAGACAAAAAACAGGAGAGAAAAATAGTCCCTATTTTCTGGAACAAGAACCCAGAAGTAGAAAAGAGATGGTTTTACTGCTTTTGTTGTTCCCTGATGCCCATTAGATCCTGGCAATGAAAGGCAATAGCAGTATTTGTGTCACACACACGCACATGCATGCACGCATAGAGCCTATGAATAAGAAATACAGCTACTCCAGGGAACAAGGAACAGGGCAGGAGAAGGTTTGGAACATCCCATTTCGCTGATTAAAACTTTTTAAAAAGGCAAATCAATGTAAAATAAAAGTTCAGCAATACTCATTCTAAATCAGCATGTGGGTTTGGATGCTGTTGTCCTATCTTCATTAAATGATAAATACAAGCTGCTTTGGATCAAGATTTGAAAACTGTTCACATGTAAGTGTGAAAGGATTGGAGTACGCCTCATGACGTCACCACATACATTTTGTCATCTTGATGTAACCTCAGTGTGCTTTGAGTTCAGGTTTTCTAGAAAGAACCAAAGTATCTTATGATTAATGATAAACTATGATTTATGACCTGTGACCTATCACTTTGCTGTTTATATGTACACTGAGAGCTTATGCGCTGGAGACAAATTCCTTGTGTGTCCAATTACACTTGGCTAATAAAGAATTCTATTCTGTTCTGTTCTGTTCTATTCCATTCCACTCCACCCCACCCCACCCCATCCCACTCCATTCCATTCCGGGAATATTTATTTTACATTTTTATGCTAGTTCATACTTATCTTGGCCAGTACTTTGGTAGGTGGCCTTAATCAGTTGACAGGCCTACTTCTGATTTTCCTGCTGTTATGGAGTTGATGAAGCTCTTGCCTGTCTGACACTTTGAGTCTCTCATAATCAGTGTCTCCAGGGAGTATTTGATTTATACCTACATTTTTCTTTTCACTATGAGTAAGACCTTCCTTTAGATGATGAGTAACCTACTATTATTGATTATTCAGCTCTGTCTTTTAGTTTCCTCTATCTCAGCACAGAAAGGACACTTAGAAAATTTTACTGAGTTAGGCAGGAAAAGCTGCAGAGAATATGAAACCCCAGAGATAATTCTTTTCCCAAAGTACAGCTCTCTACTATATATTTTAGGTTTTGGTGCTGATGGTAAATCTATATATTAAAGTTTCAGAAAGCTTATTAAATCAGTATTTATATTTCATATCTTTCCCCATACAATATTCATAAAATTCTCCTCACTGTAGAACAATATGAAAGTAACTTCTATAAGTTTGGCAAGCCAGTGAAATAAGAATAAAGCATCTTTTTCAGCATCTTATGAATAAAATTATAAAATATATAATGCAGAAGAACCTGGAAAATGTCTTATGACCAAAGCTAGAACTGTTTTGAATTGCTTATGAATAATATTTTATTAATAATTTTAAGTATTGTATTGTCTTCCATGCTAAGAATTTTAAATGAATCCGAATTTTATTTTCTTTTTAAAGCTGGCATTTGTGCAACAAGAAAATCAGTGATACTGAAGTAGCTTTTATCTGAATATTTTCAAACTAGGCTTATCATATTCTTATTTTTAAAACAATGTAGCTTGTCTTATGAATAATGTTCAGGGCACATTGCATATATATTGCACATAAATAAGTTAATAATTCAGAAATAAGTCATTCACAAATTTAAATGCTTGAAAGTTGGTTTCTTTTTTTAAAAAAGTTTAGACCAATTAAAAATAGTACATGAAAGAATTTTAACAAAAAATTAGCAACAATCCTTAATGCTCAATTTAAAGCATAAATATCTAACTGCATTTAGCAGTTGGAGACACAAATGGCAGGGAAGGGAAAATGTGACATTAGATACTTTTCCCATGATGCTTTTTATTCATGCTTAGTACTGTAATTATTACTTTGTGTTACAATTTTTTGTATTTAATTATCATAATAAAATGTTTTTAATAAATAATTCTATCATCACCTTCTATACTAGGGAGAAATATTCCAGTAATTATGAAATAACATGTTAATGCTTTGTTGTTGATAGTTACAAATAATTGGTTTGTGTCAACTTGCCTAATAAAGGATGGCTGAACTAATCTTTAATTCAAATTAGTTTCCATTCCCACAAAGTCAAACTAGGCTATTATTATTTTTGATCATAGTTGTATACATTTAATTTCTAATTCCACCTTTCGTTTAACATTTGTGTTTATCATAATTTAAGAACTATGTTACTTTCTTTGTTAGAGAGAAAGGTCACATCTACATTTATAGATTTAATAGAAAAACAGAAAAAAATGAGCTATTGAATTGTGGGTTTTATGATTAAAAGAAAGTAGATAATAGATAAAAAAGAGTTTTTCTTTTTGTAATCACAGAATAAGAGATATTTTTGTAAACATACCTGGATTTGCTGCAAATAAAACCAGAAATTATTTTATATTTTTTTATTTGTTATATAATTGATAACATATAATCAAAGTTCAAAGGGACCTTGTAGGTCATCTAGTCCAACCCTCCGCCCAAGCAGGAGACCCTATACCACTTCTGACAGATGGGAATCCAATCTCTTCTTGAAAGTTTCAAGTGATGGCGCTCCCACAACTTCCGAGGGCAAGCTGTTCCATTAGTTGATTGTTCTCACTGCCAGAAAGTTTCTCCTTATTTGCAGGTTAAATCTCTCCTTGTTCAGTTTCCATCCATTATTCCTTGTCTGGCCTTTGGGTGCTTTAGCAAATGGCACAGACATCTGCTTTGCCTATTGTGGAACTAAAACTCTTTGAACTGGGCTGTTCCTTCCTCAACTTTTTGAGTTTTATATCCAAGCTGATAACTTCTCGTCTTTCCTAGTAGGTGGACAAAAAAAGCAACCATTATTCCTAATCATTCAATGTCCTCATTCCAGGGATTGCATTTGACCTACCATAACTTGTTGGAGACTTCATGGCCACAGATGCAATTTAATAGAAATAGTGAGGTAGCCTTGTCATTTTCCCCCCACTGGCCATAATTTGAATGATGTCAACTCATTTTCCGAATGAGCTATCTTAGCAGTCGCTGCTTGGACCAGTGCTAATGCTGGATGACAGAGGTGAACAATGACTGCTTTGTCAAGTGACTGAATCATTTGAACAGCTGCAGTTCCTTGGAGCTGTACTGGGGCCCCCAGCACCAAATTGCTCTTATAACAATTTTGAGCTACACTTGTAAGCCCTTGAAATGCCAGAATGATTACATTCTGTTTCTCCTGAAAAGTGTTAATAAGTCAAGAACTTGTCAGACCATAATTTCTTAATGCTGTTTAATATTTTCACCATAGGTATATATTAGCACCTTGACTAAGAGATTATGGTGGAAATATTGTTTGGTCTGAAAAAGTTACTTTAACTTCATGCACACGATTCACTCTAGCTCAGTGAATTTTTGCAGTTGCTTTCTTTTCAAAATGCTGATTCTGCTATGACTTAAGCTGATTTCCCATATGTATTTATTTAATATTTTAAAAATAAATATTACAATCTAGCAGGAATAAGCAACAAGGACCCTAAGGGCCCTAATGAGTGCATAGATATATTCACAAAATCACATTAGATTTTTTATCCCACTAGACATTAATTTTTTTAAAAAATATTCTTTTAATAATATTTTATGGAATAAAGCATGCTGTCAAGGAAAATACCAATTTCTATCACCACCTGCATACAAGAATGCCTTTGGATGCCATGTATAATGACATTGTAAACCACTGAGAGAGTGCTGTGAATTACTGTGGAGCGGTATATAAGTCTAAGTGTTATTGCTATTGCTAATTTCTTTTCTAATCCCATTCAGAAATTGCTTATTAGCTACTATTCAGTTATTAGAAACTTTTGGGGTAACAAGTCTGAAAACATAGGGTGAGTCTGCCTTTAATCCTTAATGGAAGAAAACTAATCACAAGCTTAAAAAATCATTTTTTTAACTAAATGGCAAAACGTTTATTAAAATTTTTATTTTAGAATTCTACCAATGGACAGAATCCTGATGAATTTGAAATCAGATTTTGGAATTAATTATAAAGAATCCTTTCCCCTGGGAAAATGTTTTTGTTTTGTTTGTTTTTCTAAAAAAACAATAAGATAAGATTTTAAAAATTGGACACTAAAGGAAACTAAAGGTTTCAGTTAAAGGAGAACACATAAACTTGACATAATGGAGCAAAATATTCTAACTTTGGAAATTTTCAAAAGGATGCTTTGAAAAAATGAAGTCAAAATTTAATATTAACAATGTCTACAGCAGATTCCAAGATGGTTTTCAACGATGGAGGCAACATTCCATCCTAACACAATGGATTTGAATAAAAAGCTTAAATACTATCAGATATTAGATGATGAGGGGAGATTAAAAACGAGAGAGGAATTAGAAACACTAGGAATAATAATAGATCACTGGTCTTACCTACAAATTAAAATGAGATATAATAGAGATATAAAGGAGTATGGAATTGAGAAAAAAAATACACAATTACTTATAGGGCCAGAAGAAAAACTGATATCTAAATTATATAAACTTTTATTAGAGCAGGAGATGACAGGGCAATTAGTGAAGGGGCCAATGCTTGCATGGGAAAAAAACTTGGATTTGAATGATTGGGAAGAAATTTGGCAGGAAAATTTGACATACACAAAATCAGTGGCATATAAAGAAAATCAGTATAAAATGATATATAGATGGCATTTGGAGCCTGCTAGGTTAGCAAAAATATTCCCAGCCGCAAACCCTCAGTGTTGGAAATGCAAAGACAAAATCAGTACATACTTCCATTTGTGGTGGACGTGTTCACAAACAAAGAGATATTGGAAGGAAGTTAAAAATTGGATTGAGGAAGTTACAAAATGTGAACTGGAGTGGAGACCAGAATTGTTCTTACTGGGAATGATTAAAGGAAACTTCTCCCCCAAAGACAAATACTTAATTACACACCTATTGACAGCTGCATGAATTGTTCTAGCTCAGAAATGGAAAGAATCCACTATGCCATCTATGCAAAATGTAGTTAGGAAAACATTCGAATGTATAGAAATGGAAAGATTAACACTTAAATTACATGGAAAAGAAGAGTCAGAATTGTATAGAATATGGGATAGATGGTATGACTGGGTGGAACAAAACACACACATACAAAAAGAAAAAAGAAAAAGAAGCACCGAGGGTGGAAAGGTCACAGGAAAAACAGGGTATTTAATTTGAGTTAAAGACGCTATAGACGACATAAGCTAATAGACAGCATCTAGGAGAGTCATATAGAACAGTCAAAACGATAACCCAAGCCAAACAAAAGGGAAAAATTGGTAACAAATACATGTATGTACAACTTAGTTTTAAAGTTAAAGTGTATATCCAATCTGACATCCAAAATAAGTGAAGAAAGTGCTTCGCGCATTGCTTTGTATGTATGTATTTGTATGTTTGCGTGTTTTTAACAATTGTAAATAAAGTTTTTTTAAAAAATAAAAAAATCTAAAAAAAACAATGTCTACAGCAATATCTGCCTCTGTGACTGTATAAATGAAAAGGAACAGGTTTTACTGGATAAGACAGAGACTGAGTTGAAAGTAAATTACAAGAATGACATAGAAAATGATGTTATATTGGACATACAAAAGAAATCGGCTGATGTTTTTAAAAAAGGGACAGACGAACAATAAACCAACAGAATGACCTGGATAATTTTTTCTCTATTGGTCTAACAAAAGAGATTTGTTAAAGTTTTGAAAAATCTTATAAGAAGGGACAACAAAGAAATGAAAAGAAATCTACATTACTTTAATAGTCTTAAGATTGGTTAGATATAAAAGGAAGGAATATAAAGTTGGTTTATTTGATCTAGGTTAAAATAGGTATCTTGTTATTTCTGGTAATTCTTAATTGATTTTTCCTGAAAGAATGAAATGATGATGATTTATGGATTTGTTTATAGATAAGCAGTGGGATTTGGGAAGAAGAAATCATTTAAAATGAGGTGAAAAGTTACTAAGATTCTTTATGCTTGTTGTGTTGAAGGTTAGGAATTACTTTTTCATATATTTCTTTTCTTCTTATTTTTTAATGTTTCATGTCTTTCCTAGTTTTTCCTTTTAGTCTTTTTTTCTGTCTTTCTTTCTTAATACAGTTTGTATTAATTTCTACATTTTAATTTTACATTGTAATTAGTAAAATTACTTGGAAAAAAAGAAAATAAAAGGAAAGGCAGAATTACATTTAGACTTGCAATCTTCAGACTTGTAAATTTACATTAAAAGTAGTGTTAGCATTCATGGTTTGTGCTTGTCTGGGCTGTTTCAAGGGTTGACCCAGAGATCTGACTGCTCAATACTAGAAGAGGAATACTAGATCAGGACATAATTCAAAATACATCATTATACAGTAGTAAGGTGTTTATTGGATGGATGGATAAAAATAAATAAATAGAATAACTTTACTGGTTAGCTTTAAAAGTAAAATAACTCCCTTTTCAAACAGACAAATACAGACACAGAATAACATAATCCAGATTTTTGGTAATATTTTGAGGGCTTCCTCTCAAAAATACATGGGCAAAAATCTCTCTTAGAAGTAGACGTGTTTCAACTCTTTGAAATCAAATCAGCCTAAATACTCCTACATCTGTGCTGGATTGTTGCCATGATGCTTTTGCATTATATTCCATGCTCTTATGTTCAGAGCTTATCTCCTGCCATTCTGTGCCTCTTACCATTTTGTCACCAGAGCCAATTAGTTGTTCATGACTACTCCATCTCTTTTAAACTGTAATGAATATTGAGCACATCTAAATCCTAGTTAATGAAAAGCATGAATATTCAGCTGTCTCTCTATTCCAGTATAATTCCAATGAAATGAATATGGACAGTTTGCACATTTGAACTCAACCTTTAAATGTAGCTGAGTTATTATTAATATTTTGAATCGGATGCCATAATATTATGTCTCTTACCTCCCTGTATACTTTACATCTATGTTACAAATCAGGAGAAGGAATTGTTTAATGACAGACCTTAGTTTGTCCAGCTAAGGAGCTCTGACCTTTTCTACTTAGCTTCTCCCTACACCTGCCTGGAAAAACAGAAAGGAAGGCACTTCCCTATTCTCATAAAAACAAACAAACACAGAAAGGCACTAAAAAAACCTTCTGTCAATCCTGAAACTTTATGAAACTGTGCAATCTTGCATGTGGGAAAGCTTTTAATGAGAAATTTTGTTCTAAAACAAGTGAAGGCTGATGTCCAAAGAAAATAGTTTATTTGGAAAAGGGAACTATAGAGAAAACACCAGTCACTCACAAATATCAAACACTAATCACTCACTCAGAATGTCAAATAAAATCAATTCAGCCAGCCTAGCTAAAATAGTTATTCAGAACCTGCAGCTTGGATGATGTAGATAAGATCTTCTTCAATTTAATTTCTTCTTTTTTCTGAGCATGAAGGTTTATTCTAACGTGCAGCTGGATACATTTTACAAATTCTTTACAGATTAATAGAGTTGGAAGGGACCTTGTAGGTCCTCTAGTCCAACTGCCCCCCCCAAGCAGGAGACCCTACACCATTTCTGACAAATGGCAGTCCAATCTCTTCTTGAAAGCCTCCAGTGATGAAGCTCCCACAACTTCCGGAGACAAGTTGTTCCATTGGCTGATTGATCTCACTGTCAGAAAATTTCTCCTCATTTCCAGGTTAAATCTCTCCTTGATCAGTTTCCATCCATTATTCCTTGTCTGGCCTACAGGTGCTTTGGAAAATAGCTTGACCCCTTCCTCTCTGTGACAGCCCCTCAAATATTGGAAGACTGCTATCATATCTCCTTTGGTCCTCCTTCTCTTCACTAGAATAGCCATGCCCAGTTCCTGTAACTGTTCTTCATATATTTTAGTCTCCAGTCCCCTAATCATCCTGGTTGCTCTTCTCTGTACTTTTTCAAGAGTCTCAACATCTTTTTTATAGTGTGGTGACCAAAACTGGATGCAGTACTCTAGGTGTGATCTTACTAAGGCTTTATAGAGTGGTATTAGTACCTCACTTGATCTTGATTGTATCCCTCTGTTTTTTTCTGGATGGGAAAAAAGTGCAGTGGTAATTTATTGTAGACTTTTATGCAGTTGGGTACATGAAACTTAATGAAGGGTACAGTTACATAAATATTGTAGAAAAACTAGTAAATTAAGAGCAGAAGGAAACCCTACTACAATAATTTCATATTCCTAATATATTATTTGAATCCACTATCTGACTAGTCAAAGTATTTATTAATGGCCTGAATATATGCATTACTGTTATAATGTATCATAGAAAATAAAAGAAATCTGAGATGAGGTATAATACTGTATGTCACCCTTGATTCACACTATATTGATCAACATTTCTTTTATTTCAAGTTGTTTGGATAATCACCATTTGGATTTTGGTGAGAGAAGCCCTGATGGCTGCAAATCTCTGAGAAAATCCCCTTAAATCTCATCTTTTTATTTGCTTTTGCTATGCTATTGTTCTGCTAGATTTGATTGATCCACAATTGTACTGATGCTTCAGGATTACAGAGAGTGAAAATATATTATGATAAATATACCAGTATTTTTTAATTCCACTGAGATTTGGTTTCTCACTATAGATTTCAACATTGCATTTCTAGTAATGAAATACTCATTGGTGGGACTATGAGACTTAGGTTCTAGATTTGCCATGACTTTTATCACATTTCTGTATCTGTTAGATTAATGCATGAAAAAATGATTAAATGGGATAATATGACTTTGCAAATGTCATTGATATTGTTAAATTGAAGTGATCCCTCATATTCTAGTGACAGTTCTGTCAGATAGATGTCTATTCCAAGCACCTTTTTAACTGGTTCCAGGTTTAGTTGAAGGCTGTAAAATAGAATCTTCATAATCAACCACAGGTCAGTATCATCTTCAGAGCACTGATTCAAGGACTGAACAAAGACAGTCAACTTTATTTTTTCAGACAGAATCAATACCTTCCTTGTCAGGTTTCATACTGGTAATGTTTCTTGTGTTTTCTTGCTGGTTGAATTCCATTCACATCATTGTTTCATTTGGCATTATGTGCTTCATCTCTAAAGACCTTGATCCAACCAAGGAGCTACTAATCTTTCAATAAGAGTGTCTTTGCTTTTACTAATATCATTTTTCCAACACCAAGCATGGAAAGGCCATCTCCTTGCAGATACCCTAAGGAAGACCCTAAGTACATCAGTTCAAAAGCACACAATAAGATCTTATCCCCATCAAAGAACAATGTGAAAAACATATGTGCTACCTTATCAAGTTTCTGCATGAACCCTCATAGGACTGAATGGATAAATGACAAAGAACATTTTCTCCATCTTACCTCAAAAAGCTTGGGGATTGAAGGGGTCACAGTTATAAGCTTCTGCAGTGATCAGAATTTCTCCAGATCGGGACCTGAGGTGAAAAGACATACTTAGCCAAAAAAAGCTGGTAGAATATACTCCCACCTTCACTGAAAGCTCAGGATTTCCAATTTAAATTCAGTGAATACAACTGCTGCAAATTTGTTTGTGCCTTTCCAGAGATATTGCCATACACAATTGTTTATTGATTCATTTCAGAAAATGTGCTTTGTTCTGGTTCCTTTGACAGGGTCTCTTCCATTGTTTGCATCCCCCCTGCTCTTTAGTTCACTGTTTTCTCACTTTCTATTATAGTATATGTGGCTTCTGAAGAGTCTTCACTTTTTCTGATGCCTGATGTGCTTATTCACAAATGTCTTAACATCTAAAGATGCAAATTAGATCTCTCTGCACCATTGGCAGACCTGCTTCCGGAAAGAGGCTTGCAGCAGCAGTTACCAAGCATCCATTTTGGTGACTTTTTTAGACCTTACAATTCATAGCAAAATATTTTACTGGACAATCACCTTGTTATATATTATAAATAAATAAATTCTATAGAGAATAAAATATAATTCACCCTGTCAATCCTGTTTCTTGTGAAGGTGGAATTTCAGTTCTGAGATGTAATTTAGTGAATCAGGATAATCTCATCTTACACATCCTTGCAGGGTATCTTCTTGTTCTTTTCTTTCAAATATCCTGTCTTTCCATCCCATAACATATTCTACCTCTTTCTTGCATATATTGCTTTCATTCTTGTTAAAAAAATGTGTTGTTTATAAGTCAATCCTATGATAGACTTATTGTTTAGAGGATCTTGTTAATCTGTCTATATATTTAAATTGTACAAAGATACTGAGCCCAGTCTGTTCTTCAAACCAAAATCTTTTATTGTACAAGCAGCTTAATTCAAATAAATTTACAGAAAGACTTTTACCAGTTTCTTGTGCCTTCTTTAAGTTTCTTTTACCTCAGGTCTTACTTGGTTTCTGTCTGCCTATGCAGTTAGGTTTTCTCAGTCCTTTAGATTAAGAACAAACCCTATAGAAACTTAGACCTCTTTAAAGAACTTAAATTGTTTCAAGGCTTTTCCCTCTCTCTGTCTCCTTTCTCTTCTGGCAAGCGGTTCCTCCACCTCAAGCTTCTGAGACACTCAAGCTGAGCACAGAATAACATCAACAAGAGCAGCCAAAGAGAACAATGGACCCCAGTAGAAAGTTTCTCTTCAGAAACTACTCCTCAGAAAGATCTCCACAGAGAACTGTTTAGGCCTCTGACCTCTGTTTAGGCCTCTAACCTCTGTTTAGGCCTCTGACATCCCCTTTAGGTCTCTAACCTATGTTTAGGCCTCTGACATCCCTTTAGGCCTCTGACATCCCTGAGGTAAATCCCAGTTAGGCTGCCCCTTTTATACTAAGGGGCGTGGCTTGTGATGCCAGTACAGGGTATGTGGTGCCACCCTGTCATTGGTGGATTTGATCTCACCTCAAATCCATACAAGTTGTAAACTGCATAGCAACACCAGAAAGTTCCACTTTCTGACAATTCTCATGTTTTCAAGGAAAAATGCTTATGAGTTGTATTGGGTTAGAAGGCTGCACCACTTTGCAGTTGGAAAAAGGTTTAGAAACGGTTATGTATGCAGGTTTGAATGTCATTGGTTAAGTTTGAACTGTTCTTGTAAAATGTCAGAAATGATTGGTTTAAGCCAATGGTTTAAGCCTTGGTGGCTCAGGCTGTTAATTGCCTGCTCTTAAGATCCAGCTGCCTACAACTGCTGTAGGGCTCGAATCCACCAGGCTCAAGGTTGACTCAGCCTCTTCCTTAGGGGTAGGTAAATGAGGACCCAAGATTGTTGGGGGCAATTACTGACCTTTGTTAAAAATGCCACTAGTAATAAGCAGCATATACAAGGAATGAAGGCTATTGCTGAAACACACTGGGTTGCATCCCAAAATTGTAAGGCGTTTGAGGTCTTGGAAGGAAGGGCTGCACTTTTAAATGTAATTAAAAAAAAAAAAAAGTGCGGGAAAACCCTGCACTCTGATTGGCTGGTAACTGCGGCTGCTGGCTATAAGTAGCAGCCGCAGCCAGCCAAATCGGTCTGTTATGAGCTGTAGTCACTAATAAACTCTTCACTGAAGCACTCCGCGTTTGACTCTTCATGCAAATCTAACACTGGCGACGAAGGTGGGATCCTTCCCGAAGAGAAGACAACGTGGAGAACAAGCTGAGAGAGATGGCTGCGCTGAACACCCCCAGCCCGTTCGATCCGACAGCAGAAGACTGGGACTTGTATGCAGATCGTTTCCAAATGTATTTGGAGGGAAATGATCTCGCTGACATTTCCGAGAAGCAGAAGAGGGCGGTCTTTCTCACCCACTGCGGTCCGGCCATTTTCAAGATGGAGAAGGCATTGGCGGGAGCTGCAGACGTGAAGGTAATGGACTGGCCTGACTTAGAAAAGTTATTAAGAGCCCATTACGCGCCACAAGTATCGTGCCTCATTAAGAGACACGAATTCTACCGTCGGGATCAAGGGGAAGCGAAAACGTTAATGACTTCGTGGCAAGTTTAAGGGACATTGGGGTGCATGTGAATTTATCAACTTAGAAGGGCCATGCGCGATTGATTTGTTCTAGGCCTAAAGACAAGGTTTTGCAGAGCAAATTATTAATGAAACCTAAGATCACGCTTAAGGAGGCCATAGAAGAAGCTTCTTCAGTGGAAGCTACCAAGTCCTCAGCAGCAGCCATGAAGAAAATTAACAAGGCCGCAAGCCATCCTGATGTGGAAAAATCCACAACAACCCATTGAGAGCAAATAGATTCTGATTCAGACTGTAGTGAGGTGGAGGAAGGAATTTATAGACTCAGAATGGAGAAGAAAAGGAAAGACCTTGGAAGAAAGAGGCAAGACTTTTATTGCAGAGGTTGGGGGGGGCACCCCCGCACTGAATGCAAGTTTTTTGATACCATCTGCCTCCGTTGTGAAAAAGAGGTCACCTAGCAAGAGTCTGCAAATCATCCAGAACTCCACCAAGCAGAAAGAAGTTTCCTGACAAAGAATTCAAGCATAACAACTTCAGTGAGAAAAGGGGGGCAACACAGAAGCAAATGGGAAGAATGAAACTCATCAAACAGTCACCTATTGGTCATTCTTCACCCTTAAGAAGCAGAAAAGTACATGTGAAGGTACTAATTGAAGGAAGGCCTTGCCAAATGGAAGTGGACTCAGGCTCCTATTTATCTATGGTGTCATGGGACACTATTCACAGGCTACTTCCCAACATTCAGAAGAAGCATTTCCAGAAGCAAGCACTGACTCTTAAAGACTACCAAGGGAACAAGATTCCAGTAGTTGGAACAGGAGAATTCAACGCGAAGTTCAAAGGCCACACCAAACGCTTGCCCCTGACCATCGTGGACAAGACGCCCAAGCTTGCTGGGACTTGAGTGGTTTAATCCACTAGGCATCGAGGTGACTGGCATCAATCACGTGAGCAACACTGAATGGGAGGAGTCCTTGAAGTCTGAGTTTCCAGAGGTCTTCAGCGGACAAGTATATGGGGACCCCTATCACTTTCAACCTAGATCCCAAGGTGCCCCCAATTCGTTTAAAGCCCAGGAGGTCCCATTTGCCTTAAAGGAAAAATTGATGCACAATTAGATAAACTAATAGCTCAAGGAGTTTTAGAGCCCACTGACCACTCCAGATGGGAGACACCCATAGTCACACCAGTCAAGACTGATGGGTCAGTGAGAATCTGTGGAGACTATAAGGGGACATTGAACCATGCACTTCAGCAGAGTGCATATCCAGTTCCAGTGGTGCATCATTTATTACATTCACTTGGCAGGGGTACAGTCTTTGCAAATTGATCTGGCCCAGGCATATCAACAACTAACAGTTGATGATGCCACTGCAGAGGCCCAAACCATTGTGACTCATAGAGGTGCCTTCAAATGCAAAGGTTACAGTTTGAGTAAGCGTGGCACCAGGCATCTTCCAAAGCCTTATGGAAAGGATGCTCCAAGGACTGCCAGGGCTAGTGCCTTACTTTGATGATATGTTAATCTCTGCTGAAAATGACACTCAATTACAAGAGAGACTCAGAGAAGTCCTTACCAGATTCAAGAAAGCGGGTTAAAAAGTCAAGGAAGAAAATGCACTCTTAGAACTACAAGGTTGAGTTCTTGGCTATATGATTGACAAGCATGGCATCCACCCTACAGATGCCAAGGTTCAGCAATCAAAGAAGCCCCTAGACCAAAATGCAAAACAGATTTGCAAGCCTTCCTTGGACTTATTAACTTTTATCACATGTTCCTACCTCAGAAGGCAACCATTGCAGAACCATTACACAGATTACTTGACAAAAGTCTGTTTGGGTCTGGGGCAGGAAGGAACAATCAGCATTTAACAGTATTAAAAGACTAATCACGTCTGATGCTGTACTGATACAGTTCTCTGAGAATTTGCCTGTTGTACTGACTTGTGATGCATCCCCTTTTGGCGTGGGGGGGGGGGTTTGAGCCACAGGCTTCCCAGCAGGAGGGAAGCCCCTATTGCATTTTACTCGCACCTTGACCAAAGCAGAGAGGAATTACAGCCAATTGGACAAGGAAGCATTGGCAATTGTTGCAGCTATCAAGAAATTTCATGAGTATTTATATGGGAGAACATTTACCATTGTCACAAATCACAAACCTTTGTTAGGCATTGTGGCAGGAGACAAACCTACACCCACTATCCTGTCACCAAGAATGCTGAGGTGGACTGAATTTCTTGCTGCTTATTCATACAAACTTATCCACAAGCCTGGCAAGGACATTGGACATGCTGATGCTTTGAGTCATTGCCCACTTCCTTGTCACAAGGAGGACTTTGAACCTGAGGCACACATCTTTTTCCTAGAAACTGTTGCCAAGCTTCCAGTGCATGCTGCTGAAATTGCCAGAGACTGCCAAAGACACTTTATTGGCTCCTATTATAGGCTGGATTAAGAAAGTTTGGCCTCTTCAAGATCTACCTCACCTTGCCCAACCTTTTAAGTCCAGGCAAACTGAATTATCTGTATTAAGAGGATGTATTTTGTGGGGTAACAGGGTGGTTATTCCTGCAAAACTACAAAGAGAGGTTTTGGAAATGTTACATGAGGGTCATCCTGGTATTGTAAGGATGAAGGGATTGGCCAGGAGTTATGTATGGTGGCCAGGTATTGACAAAATGGTTGACAACTGGGTTGCATCTTGTCCCAACTGTCAGGTAGTCAGGCCTGCCCCAACCCTCGCCCCCAAACAGGAATGGGAATGTCCTAGGGGCCCATGGTCTAGGATTCACATTGATTTCGCTGGCCCTACCAGAGGACACACCTTCCTTATTATAGTAGCTGCATATTCCAAATGGCTAGAGGTAATCCCTATGGCATCCACCACAACTGATGCTGTCATCAAGCAGCTCAGAAAACTGTTTGTAACCCATGGGTTACTTGATGTTCTTGTCTCTGACAATGGCCCTCAATTCACATCTAACATTTTTGAATCCTTTTTAGCACAACAGGGTATCAGACATGCCCTTATTGCCCCTGGGCACCCTTCGGCTAACGGCCAGGCTGAACAAATGGTACGTTTTACCAAAGAAAAGCTTCAGCAATTGGGTCCTGGGGACATCACTGAGAAAGTTGAAAATTTCTTAGTGTTCAGCATCACTCTAACCCATCAACTAACTTATCCCCAGCAGAGTTGTTGATGGGTGAAACTTAGGTCTCCCCTTGACAGCCTTCATCCCCACGCACCCAACGCACCACTTGATTCCACTAGCAAAGTTCGCACGTTCAGTGTGAGTGATTCTGTTTATGCTAAGAACCTTATGGGTGAACCTTCATGGATTCCTGCTGAAATAACTCAAATCACAGGCCCTCATTCTTACAGGGTACAAACAGAGGATGGAGTCCTCTGGAGCAGGCACACTGATCAGCTTAGATCCAGGTTACCTCAGGAACATTACAATTGTTCCTCTCTAGTTCCCATACTTGTTCCTTTTCTAGGGGGGAGGGGGAGGAACATGAGGATAATCAGCAAACAAGAATCAACCCCATGTGTAACAAGCCATTACGACAGGAACCATCCCAAAACCTGTCACAATGCCAAAATCCATCCTTACAAGTGGAAGATTGCACATCACTACCTGACTTGGGTGCTGACATTGGGGTGGAGATGGGTTGGGAGGAGAGACCAGATTCTAACAATCAAACAGGGTCTTCTTTCACAGGAAGTCCAACTAGGGAAATGTCAACAGACACATTTCCCTCTCACTGGGTGAGAACGTTAAAACTTCTGAACCACGAAGGTCTCAACGTGACGTAAGAGCCCCACCTATTTAAAAGAATACATTAGATAGGTTGGGGTTTGAGTATGGACTGAACCTAGTGGGAGGGGTGTTATGTATGCAGGTTTGAATGTCATTGGTTAAGTTTGAACTGTTCTTGTAAAATGTCAGAAATGATTGGTTTAAAAAGTGCGGGAAAACCCTGCACTCTGATTGGCTGGTAACTGCGGCTGCTGGCTATAAGTAGCAGCCGCAGACCAGCCAAATCGGGTCTGTTATGGGCTGTAGTCACTAATAAACTCTTCACTGAAGCACTCCGCGTCTGACTCTTCATGGAAATCTAACAGAAACCTTCCTTAGTAGCTTAGTCAAAACAATATAGGAAGTCCTCACTTAGTAACTGCTTGAAATTATGATGGACTCTCCAAGGCTACTTACAACCCAAATTTGAAGTTCCCTTCACAATCATATGATTGTATTTTGGGTGCTTAGCAACTAACCTGCATTTATGGCTGGTTGCTGTTCCCACAGCCATGTGACAAAATTTATGATTTGTTTTGCCAGAAACTGGCATTCAGTTCTGATTTCTAGCAAAAAAAAAAAGCCTACTGCAGACAATGAACTTTACAACCATTTGCAAAAAAAGGTCATAAACTTGGGCATGTAGTGATCTACTTAACAACCACACAACTTAACAATTGTAATTCTGAGTTCAACCATGGTCATAAGTCAAGGACTGCCTGCATTCAATCTGTCATGTCACCCTTATTATTTTAAATTCAGCAAGAACTGTTGTTAAAGGTTATGCTCTTGAACATAAGCAGAGTGCTAAATGGCAACTGAGGAATTAAATAATGGAAAATCCCTCTTGAATGTAAAATGCTCAAAAGTGCTTTTGCATGCAGAGTATGGACTTAGCAAAGCTTTCACTTAATTCTAATAGACATTCATTAAATTTCAAGTAAAATGTAGGTTTATGAAGAAATGCATGAAGATAGAAAAGCACTGCTACCACATACATGTTGAAGAGAGGGAAGGATAAGAGAGAGAATATTTTGCTTTTTATGAATTTGTGAAAGCTATTGAATTAACTTCATATCTTAGACTGTAGGTAAAGATACAGTCAGTATTTTTTTAAAAAAATGCTTTTTAGACCTTAATAAATTGTTAGCCATGATGCCCATCAATAGCTACTGTAGATGGGCTACAAAAATAAAAATCTAATTGAAAATTGCAAAAAATTTTCTCTCTTTCCTGCTACGTAGTGATCACCTTGATGTTGCAACCATGTTATGGTAGCTCTAAAATAATTTATTTAAAACCCTTTAAAGTACTACAAATATGTAATCATCAGTTTTGTGAAATACTTTTCCACATTTTCTTCATCAGGGTTCCTCAACAAGTCCAATTAATCAGAAACTATGTATCAATGGAAAAGATAGAAAACTCATAATCTAGATTCTAGAACAATTCAAAATTATAAAATTGTTCACAGAAAAATGCATACATTCATCCCATGTCTATTGAGTAATTTTCCTCCTATAAAATAGAACTGCCTTTCATTTGTTAGCATGTTTCCTCCCAAACGTGTGTTTTAAACAGATAGCTGGCTCTACCTGGAAATATTAAAATAGATACGTAGAATAATGAAAGTATTGGCTCTGAGGATCATATATATAAACTAGTTTCACCAATTCCCCCCAATTCTTAACTTTGTATAAAAGCAAAAGCTGAATATTACACTCAGTGTGAAAATGAGAGCATAAGGCAATACAATGGTGTGGCAGCTGCAATCAGTGTATTCAATATGAGTCAAAAATAACTGAGGACAGTACTTTTTATGATGTTACTCTGCTGCTACTATAACTACATTCATCATTTCAGAAAAAAAACAGCAAGGAGGAAGACCAAAATTTCTGGGATAATGGTTAACTAATCCTAGAAAGTGCTGTCATCAAGCTTTTTTCTTGTTGTGTGTCCTTGACTGTCACAGTGCTACATGTGAACTTTTGCTGTGCATGCCAAAGCATTCATCATACACTAACATGGAGGGTTGCACCAGGCTGTTTATGCTCTCAGCAGATGAGAATATAGAGGAATCAGTTTCTGAGTCATTCATTATACAATAATGCCATCTGCCACTGCCCAGTCATTGCCATCTGAACCTGAAATATGTGTACCCTCGATTGAGTAGGATTTCCAAATAACTCTGGAATTGTTTCATCAGTGAAAATTAGGATAGAAAATGTATAATTAGATACAACTAGTAAATAAAGGCTTAGATCTGTGCTTTTTCAAACTGAAAAGATATAAGGTAATCTGTTATGTTTCAGACCACTGTGAATAACATATAAACCTCTCAAGGCCTATCAGCTGGCCTTTGCAAGATGCATCCATGAGTGCTCAAGATTTATTTTCAGTGAAACTTACTACTGGTAGCCACAGTAAGTAAATACATTTATTGGATCTCAGGCTATTAAGAAAAGTCTTATCTCATTTAATAATTGCAATAACCTTCTACAGGTTATTGATCACCCAGGTTGATTTCAATATTTAAATCTAATGTATAGACAGATTACTTCAGAAGGACTTACAAGTTTACAATATAAATAATGATAATCAATGTGCAAATATAATGGTGCTGAAGTGCTGGAAATTATTGGTTCTCCTTCCCTTGTAGTGGCTCACACAAAATTCCCAACCTCTAGTCATGTAAACATCTAATTAATGTTCCTCTATATATTTTGAACTCATTCATCATCATCATTTTGTGCATTACATCCAAACTGCCACATTAAATACAGCTGTGAAGAACAAAGGGACAATATTGTTTTTTCAATAATAATACAGCTATTATTACATTGCTGCTTTATATTGTTTTGTCCCTTTCTCCTTCATCCTCTATTTGCACTGTACTGCTTTTTTTTTAAGAATATGAAATCCCAAGTATTAAGAATCAGCTTTTGTTCAGAAAAAAAAATCCATAGCAGAACAAGTCCACATATTCTGATTTCTGACCCTGCTGTTGCTAGTCAATTTATAAATTCAGATTATCCCATGTAACCTCTACAATACATGAAGAATAAATCCTGCTTTGGAGAGGCAAAAAATATTCCAATCCTAGCTATGGTAATCAGATCTGTACAAAAGTCATCAGCTGCTTATTTCTGATCAGATGCTATCAGTGAATTATTTTAAATTTCTGAGAAGAGGAATGGGCTGAGTCACAACTAATATGTAGTATGGAATGCTATTAAGAAAATGCCTCTCTTCGAAGAAAACAACACTAAACAACGCATTAAAGAAATGTGGATAGGAAAAATGAAACAAAGCAAAAAAAAAAACAGAAAACAAAACCCGACATATACATAAATTGCACCTCCAAGTTGAATACTGATAAATATATTTCAAGAATAATAGTCCCCCTCCTTGTTAAACAGGGCAACAGAACTTCTTCAACTCTATTTACCCAACCAATTTGACCTGACGTATATTTTATCTCTCTCTCTCTCTCTAAAAAAAAAATAGTTAACAGTAAAGCCAACTGTTAGGTTAAACTCCAAAGACCTCTGTTAACAACCGTTCATTGTATATCATTTGAAGAAAGTCTACAACAGCTTCTAATCTACTGTAGACCACCACCTGGGTCCGTCCAGGATCACGTATCCTCAATTGATTATTAATGATAAAACTTTTTCTTAAACTTTTAATTTTGATTGGGATTTTCCTAACATTTGGATCTCATTCCCCCAAATCCTCTGTTGTAGATATTACCACAGCATTTGTTGTTCAAAGAAACCTTTTCCAGTTGCATATAATATGTCCATTCACCAGTCTCCATCAATCTTAAGAAAGTCCAGTTAGTTCTGTCAACTCTAAGTCTTTAGAATCCATGCACTTTTCAGTCTTCTCCAACAACCCTGCAGTTTTCAAACCAAACTTCTCCTTCAAATCCTTTTCTTCTTTTGGAGTTTGTATTTTAATGTTGTAAGTAAAATTAAAAAAAACTGATAGTAGAAAATGCCTCTCTTGATTATCAGCTCCACTTGGGACTCCAGTTATCCCCGGACCTCCGTTCCTTCTGTTGCGACCTGAAGACTTGGCTTTTTCAGCAGGCCAGCCTGGACTGAAGTGAAGTGGGGTGGGTTTTTAAATTGTATTTTAATTAAGTTTTACTGGTTTTTAAATTTTGTTGGGCTTGGGGTTTAATTGAATTTTAATTAATTTATTTTGTATTGTCTATTTTTATATTGTGAGCCACCCTGAGTCCCTAGGAGAGAGGGCAGCATACAAGTCCAATAAATTCAATTCAATTCAATTATTAATTCTTTTCTTGCTGAAAAATTGGGAAATATACATTATGTAGATCAAGACCTGAAACTACAGCATCTTCATAATTTCTGATAACTATGCAAGACAAGAGCAGAGATGATGGTTGTAATATTGGTGATCAGTATGGTAGCTGGACAAGGTAGTATGGTATTGGTGATATTGGTTGTAATATTGGTGACCAGTATGGTAGAGACACAGTGGCTCAGTAGCTAAGATGCTGAGCTTGTTGATCAGAAAGGTTGGCAGTTTGGCGGTTCAAATCCCTAGCGCCGTGTAACGGAGTGAGCTCCAATTACTTGTCCCAGCTTCTGCTAACCTAGCAGTTCGAAAGCATGTAAAAATGCAAGTAGAAAAATAGGGACCACTTTGGTGGGAAGGTAACAGCGTTCTGTGCGCCTTCAGCATTTAGTTATGCCAGCCACATGACCACAGGGACGTCTTTGGACAGCGCTGGCTCTTTGGCTTTGAAACAGAGATGAGCACCACTCCCTAGAAATGACTAGCACATATATGCAAGGCGAACCTTTACCTTTATCTTTATGGTAGCTGGAAATTGTCTAACTTGTCTTGTCTCTCCCCAGCTCGAGAGGCTGGGGAGGTCTGGCATAAAGAACCTAAGATTCTGTTTAGTGACTACTTTTAATAAAGTCATGACTACTTTTATGTAATAGAATGGCATGGGGGTTAAATGGAAAGTAATGCGTCCATCTTTTTAAATAGGAATATTTTAATGCATGAAACAGAAATAATTCTTGAAATGAACTATTTTTATGATTTTACTTCTTTTCCAAATAATCACTGTCATTCATTGCACTTCTGTCAATCATGGATAAGTTTTTAGAGTATTTATGAAATATAGTTTGTCTGTTCAACCAGGTCTTGAAAGTCCTTCCCATCTCCTCATTTGAGTCAAACAGATGTCCACAATATTATTCTTTCTGTTTTGTGAAAAGGTTGTTGCATGGCATCAAGTGCAGACTGAACAGCAGATGCAGTAAGACAATGAGATTCAACTTTGCAATTGCCACTTTAATGGTTCATAAAATGGTTAGCACTATTACACTGCAGAAAAAAATTCTACTTCTGCTACTGAACTCTGCTTAATTGTTGTTTCAAAGTTTTGGGTGTTACAGTGCAGCACTCTTAAGTTGATATAGTGGTGCCAGGTTTAGTGAAATCCACCCACAAAAAACCCAGTACAGTCATGAGCTTTTGTGTTGAAGCCTGACTTTTGGTTTTATTTTATTTTTTCAAGTGAAGCTTTGTGATGATATTCCGGGACTGATGCTTTGTTTCTGGTTTATAATGAGGAACTCATGTTTTATCAGCTGTCCTGATACTGTGAAGAAATTCCTCACTTCATTTTTGTAGTGTGACAAATGCTGGCAAATTTCAACTTCTGAAACTTTCATTTTGAAACTGCCAGCATGCAAGTAACTCATTATGGCAAACTGTATACTATTGAAATCAGTTATGTGACCACACATTCCTGCAAAATGCCAAGCTTGACAACAATTACCCTTTGGATGATCCATGATTATCCTTGATCGGTTCATCAACCTTTCTCATGTGAAACTCTATAATTCTATGAAATTCATTGGCTGCTTTCACAAGTTATCTACCTAGTTCTTGATTACGCAAATCAGTTTCTTTTTCCTGGCTCACCATCCTTATATTTTTTTGCTCAGTAACACACAGTCATCAATATAAAAGCTTGGATTTGATAAACATGAACAACAACACCTTTCCTTACTGTAAGTCCCCACCAACTGCATTAAGAATGGATGCCAAGGAACATATCAAAGTCTCTAGCTTGTCAGTACTGCCATCAATTGGTGAGTTATAGCATTGCAGGTATTACTTTTTGTTCAGTTCTCATGCTTACATCTTTGTAAGCACAGTTTGCAAATTTCACATAACCTAACTATGCCAGTGATGTTTATCTCTGTCTACATTCAATTAAAACAAAAGTTGATTCAGTTTGAACTGTTTCTTTATACACGCACACATATTTTTTATTATTTTATTTTTATGAAACCTTTTTAAAAATTATTTATTTTTTATTTTTTTTTTTTTTAATTACATTTATATGCCGCCCTTCTCCAAAGACTCAGGGCGGCTTACAATTTTTGGGATACAACCCAGTGTGCTCAGCAATAGCCTTCATTCCATTGTATATGCCTGCTTATTACTAAGCGGCATTTTTACAAAGTCAGCCCCCAACAATCTTGGGTCCTCAATTTACCTACCCCGAGAGGATGGAAGGCTGAGTCAACCTTGAGCCTGGTGGGATTCGAGCCTACAGTAATTGTAGGCAGCTGGAACTTAAATGCAGGCATTTAACAGCCTGAGCCACCAAGGCCCTTTTAAAAATAGAACAAAAACTAATGTCAGACCTGCCTCAGCTTGACTCTCTAAGTAAGAACTGTCCTTAACACCATCGGGTAGAAGGTATAGTTTACTAGAAGCCAAGGGTAAATGTAGTAGTGCAAAGCCAGAACTGAAATTCACACATGAAAACCCCAAGTAAATTTTTCCCCAGTTTAAGCACCTCCCATTGCTGATCCCCCACTGTCTAATCAATTTCGAAGTTGTTTTGGAAAAGCCCCTCTGATTGTAGGCTGACTTGCAGCAGCATTCTTCTTATCAGGAAGCAACCTTGAAATGCCATCTTAGAAAGGCACTTTCTCTTAACTTTCCCTTTCCCTGCAGGCATTTCCCTTCTGTCTCAGCCTCCCCCAGGGTTTATGGCAGACTGGTGTCGAAGCGATTGCAGAGAGCAGGCACGAAGTGGCAGTTCTGACAAATACAAATGAGTATAAATTAAGGAAGAAAAAAAGAGAAACCAAAAGTACAAGAAAGAAAGAAAAGATTCAAAGCAATGGTTTCCAATACTCTTCACAGCAGTTAGTACAGTTGTACTTTAACCTCTCTCTCTAGGATTACATCATATTAGCCTTCTTTTTATAATCTATCTTGTCTAATCATCAAAGCCATAAATCACAAATTTATTTTCATTTTATGCAAGAATTCTTAAGAGGTATTCTGTCACTAGTATGTGTAAATAGCATCTTTTCTCTAATTAAAGAAGTTAGTTTATTTATTTCTGCAAAATCTGTTAATTTCACCAATCATTGTTCCACAGTGGGTACATCTTTCCATCTCCCTACACACCATAATCTTGTGGCAATAATCATATCTGAAGTAGGATGAACTATTTGTTTATGGCAGTGCAGAGCAGACCCTAGTATATTTAATACAGTGTTTCCCCGAAAATAAGACACTGTCTTATATTTTTTTGGCTCCCAAAAACACACTAGGTCTTATTTTCGGGGTAGGCCTTATATATATATATATATATATATATATATATATATATATATATATATATGTAGGTCTTGGTGTATTCGGTCCTTGTGTCAAACCTGTAATTAGAAGTACCTCATGATCAACGTGTTGAGGCGAATCTCACCTATACTGGCCTGTCTTCAGCTTCGTTCTCCTGTTTTGTCCATCCTCTTTTTCACTCCTCTTTTAAAGCACAGGATATTCCAGCATTTTTTCAAAAATATGTGTAAAGAAATAACTTCCAACATTCATCACAAAAATGTAAACAAATTTAATAATTGTCCACCCTCTGTAAGGTTAAACAAGCATCTTTTCATCACATATCTCATCCCTTATCTATGAGCAAATCAATAAAACTTCAAAACTAGGATTTAAAAAAAAGTCTGAAAAGGTTGCCAGAACACTGCAAAAATATCTTATTTTAATCTTGATCAAATAAATCACTTTATATTCCTTCCTTTTACTTCTAACAGTCTTAATCTTGAATTCTATCAAATATTTTTGTCTGTTTGATTTTTTAAAATTCCATCACACACATTTTCCCAATGTCTGGCTGCTAATGCTGCATGATGTCAACTTCTCTCTCCTTGCCCCCACACATACCCTAAACATCCCAGACACAGCAAATATGCCTTTGGCCTAGGTAGCAGTAAAGGAACACTGAAGCAGAGGGTAGACAGAGAGGAAAAGAAAACAAAGCCCCCTTCCATTTCCTCCCCTGTCTTTTTCTCTTAGACCTTTGGTTGGTCTCACACTTTCTTCCTTCTCCTTTCCTCCTTGTTCTCTTTTGTCTGGTCTTCTCACTCATGTCAACGTCAGCCTTCCTCTCTTTTACTCATACATTCTCCCCATTCCTGCATAGATTGGAGCTGGCAGCACAAGAAGATTGGCTGTGCCTTGGCTTTCTGTGGGTTAAAAACCAGCAAGCAGATTCCTAGAGACAAGAACCTGCTTCCTCTCTAGGAATCTACTTGATGGATATACTTTCTTTCTAGAAATATGTTTGATGGATCTACTTCTTCCTTAGGGATCTGCTTAATGGTTTAATCCATTTAAAATATATTATTGGTTCATTATTGGAAAGAGGCTTATGGGGCTGCATAAGTCAATAAAATAAATAAAATTAAATAAATATGCAAAAAGAATGTTGCCATCCGAGAACTGAGCTCCAAATTATGGGGATCACTAAAAGGAAGTCCTGCCGCTTAGCACATACTCCCTGTACCTTTTCAGCAGAGGGATTTTGTAGCAAGACTTCTCTGGATGTTTGATAGGATGGATAGTTTCAGTCCCTGGCAATGCCATGCCTGATTACTCTTGGTGTAATACTAAATAAGAGCCTGTAGCATTAACAATGACCAACACTTTGATCTCTGCCTGGAAACCTACTGTGTATCCAGGCAGCAAATATTAAGGTGTTAGTCTGCAGTTGTGTCACTCTTTTCTAGTTCACAAATTATTGAATAATTAGACTTAATTCCCAGATCTAGCCATAAACACATGAGATAACTCCTCTCCTCCCTCTTATGTTCTCTCAAAAATTATCAGGAAAATATGCATGTTTATTGTCAGGAGCAAAAAAGTTATATAGTGGAATTCTGGATCATTAGATTGCCCAAATCCCTTTGAGACTTCATAAGAATTAAGATCCTTATGCTCACAAATATTATTTGATATTGTTGTGGTATATGCACCTTTCACAGACTTAGTATATAATGAGTTAGCAAATTTCATACACAGACAAATATCTCCATGTCTATGGTGAACAGTTGCTTTTTCTTCTCTTCTTCTGTGACTGCCACTTCTTCCTTTCTCCGTAGATAAATATTATCTTACATTTGGATTGTCTTTTGGCTTGCTCTTGACAGACATGATAATTACAAAATGCTATTTTTTCAGTATAAAATGCAGTATATACTGAAATGTTCATACTATATTTGACCTCAAGCAGAATGTAATATTTCCTTGTTGCTACTAGCTGTGGGTGCTTACTCAGCTTGTAAACTGCTATTGTGTTTCTGAGGCTATCCAATGAATTACTACCTTTGACATTTATTACGTGCATTAACACTAATTTACCCAACATTAATCAGAAGTATCAGATCTATACTTCTCAATCATTCGAAACCTTTCCTTTACTAGGTGGCTGGAATACTTCTATTCTTAAAATCTCAACACATATCCAGTAAATTTAGAAAGAGCCTGCAATCTTGAAATGCCAGTCCTCTCTTTGTCTCTAATTTATAGTCTGTGTTTATGTTTGTGTCAGATCTTGGCCATTACTAATGTTCAGATTCTGAAATATGGTGTCATAAAGTCTGTTGTTTGGTTGGGCCCTTAGATTAACAGGGGGGGAAAATGGTCTTTTTCTGAATTCATTAGTTTCAGGGTAAATAGAATATATCAGCATGCTCTTAAAAACAACCTGAAATTAAAGTGCCTATGTCATAGCTAGCAAAAGGTCTTTTCTCATTATCATGTTATTGTTTTTTCTATTGTGTACAATCATGGCAAACCAGGATTGTACACAACAAACCAGAAGGTCACAAACAAAGTCAATAAGGTATTGGTCACCTTCAGTTGACGTTGTGCATATGGTATACATTTTAAAAAATAATGGGTTTTAATGGACACAGCTGCCTTCTTAATCCTTTTGACCCAATTCCCCTTGAATGTCCCTGGTCCAGAGTGTATCTTTTGTGTGTGTGCTGCAAACCTGAATCTCACCATCATATGGCAACCATCAATTTACATTTCAGCAGATTGCATCAGAATTACAAAAGAACAAGCTATGGCTGCTCTTTCAGTCCTGCTCTCCCAATTCCTCTCTACTTTTTATATAATACATTTTTATTAGTCTATCAAAATATAAAATGCGAAGAGAAATTTTAAAAAGTGATAGAAAACTGGGGGACAGTAGGGAAGAGAGAAAATAGCGATCCTCTCCACTTCACCCTTGGCTGTTTCACCTGTTCATTTTACCAAACAGTGATGTACCAAACAGTGTCAAAGAATTTATTTATTTTTCATTTCTTTCCTTTTTTGCTTTCCACCCATTTTGTGCTGTGCCTATTACACCTCTAAGCCTAGGGCAATCTTAGTAACGTTATCATTAGAATCAGAAAATAGAAACTATCAAAGTTCTATCTCTCTGGAATGTTGATGCAAGATAGGTTAAATAAATTAGTTTCTTAGATCTCTATAAAAATTACAACACAAGAGTATATTGCTCCTAAACTGCATGGACAAGTCCATTCAAGTAAGCGAGTTTTGGAGCATCTACAAAGCAGAAAAACTGATGGCAGATATTCACCCTAGAGAAAGTGAGAAATGTCAAATATTAGGTCATGTTCTGGTGTTGTATGGAATCCTATTTTTTCATTGGTTTTGCCATTGTTCAGTATGAGAGACATGAACTGTATGTGCCAGGATTACATATTTTGCAATACAATTAAAATATAGGCCACTTCCTCTCCAATGCACCTATTCATTCTCCTGCATTTCTGCCTTAAAGAGAGACCACCAAATTTTTCTAATTATTTGCTGTTCACTATATGAAAAAACTAGGCAGAAATTCTGGCACCTTGTAGGTCTAAAACAAGCCATTGTATATTATCCGAAGTTCACTATGTCACAGCATTTGGACTGAATACTTGGCAGTGTTTTTTTTAATATAAAAGTTTTTTATTTTGATACAAACATACAAACAGGACATACAAAACATAAAAACCATCTTCCATATATACATACAGTGTGTCAGTTGGTTACAAATCCTTTGTGTCATCCTTTCATATTCATCACTCACAATTTATCAAAAAGAAAATTTCTCATATTATCAATAAAACATTATGTATTTATCAATTATTACTTGTGTACAATTAAACTATTTATTTCATCATATATACGAGATATATTTTTAAATACTTGGCAGTGTTGATAATGATGAATGTAATAACAGCAACTTAAAGGAGAATTCCAGTTATTCAAAAGACCAAATTTTCCCCACTAGGAACCCCTCTATCACTTTTTTTCCCTTGCAGTAGTTTCTACCAAAGGTTTTAGATCTATAGACGCATGTAAATTTGGTAATTATTGCTAACCCTCTGGTGTTCTTCTGGGCTTGTACCAAGCCTGTGAGAAGGCAGCTTAAGAAACATCTTTCATCACATAACTAGGTGAACAAGTCTTGGCTTGCTGTGTTACATTTTCCTGTGGAATATTGTTCATTGAATGAAAAAGTGGGGGAAGGGAAAGCAATATTTTTGTACAGTCCAAACCATGTAGAAAAAAATATTCTCATGAAGCAGAATATAGTTATATAGACTGTACTGTATTGAAAAAAGAGGATTCATTCCAACTCTTAATTACTTTCTGAAAAGCTCTTTTTGTGTGCTCATTTCCCCCCCTAAACAACAGAATAACAACAGGGAATTTCTCCCAGCATTATTTTCTCTTTATTCAATGAGCAAACAGCTCCTCTAAAGGTAGCCTCTGTTGAACCAAACAAACACTTTTATTTAACGAGTGGCCCTGGAATTTGGTTCAAATGTGGTTCATTTTATTGCAGATTGTTTTCAAGTATATTCCTTCTGGTTTTATGAATGGAACTGCTTTGAGTAACAACCAAACAGAAATACCGTTCTGTTGTTCCCTTCAGATTATAGCTATTCTGAGAATTTTAGTACGCTAGCTTTGAATGTGCTCAGCAACCAAAAGTCTTATGTAAGCCTGGGTTATAATAATAGCTTGGAATCCTTTGAATCTGTAACCCCTGCAAAGGAATGGCCAAACTAGGAGGGAGATCTTTGTGAAAAGCTTCTTTTATTTTGCCTGTGAAATACCTCTAGGTGCTGAACCATTAAAGGCTAATTTCGAATAGCAAAATGAAGAAGTCTATTCTCTGACACTAATGCTACCTCTATGTGCTGCAGGCAGACTGAGCAGGCCTTATTTTATAACACTCTCAATGTTGGAATGGCAATACATTTTGTATGTATAATATTTGCTACTGAAAGTATATCCTGGGCTGTAATGCAATTGAAATTTAATCCAGTACTGATTCTATGGAGTATGTTTGGCTTTGGTATTTGTGTATGGAAAAACAAGAAGAAATGTTTGCCCCTGGTTCTTCTGAGGCCAGCAATTCTGTTAGCAAAAGGCCAGTATTATATTCTATTCATTGTGCTTGCCAAATTCATCTCTGCTTTTATTAATTTAATGCTTTTTCTTTGCGGCTTTTGTTCAGTACTTTCTGAATAAGAACAGTGTCTCATATCTCTAGAAGAAAATGTTTCAGCAAACTTTTGTTAAAAATAAAAGCTGCAAAATTAGAAAAGGCTTCCCTGGTTATCAGCCAACTGTTAATTACAGTTCTTGCATATATGAAGGATCATCTCCATCACCCTAATCATGGCACAGAGATTCCCATTGACATATCTTTTTAATAAATGCCAGGTCCTCCTCTCCTCCCCTCTCCTTTCTCCTCCCTTCCCCTCCCCTCCCCTCTCCTCTTGGTTTTACAAATTTCCCTCTCTCCCAATTCTGTTATAACTGAGGATATAATCTAGCACAATGCATTGACAATTGCTTACTGACATAACTGAGGGAGATGTAATTACCTTCTGTTTGCTATATAAGCTTCTTTGGACATGTCTCCTCCTCTTCAGTTGCCAGGAATGTCCTCCATGGATTGGGCTGCAGGAGGCACTGGACATTGACCTTCTGCAAAGACATCTGTTGACTAAAGCCTGACTAGCATTTTATGAACCTCATGTCATGTATCATGCTGACTCCTTATAAAAATTGGATTAGTGGGGCTTTTTGTTTCTGAAAAAGAAGAAGACTTAGTTTAAAATTCAGATTCAGTGATCCCTTGGAAGAGATAGGAAGGATCTAATGATGTCTGAAGTCACATTTGAAACTTAGCTCCTCTAACATTTCTGGATGTCAATTCTGGGTGTTACTCCAGAATTAAACTGTAAAATGAAGACAAGATATTGCTAGGTGGACCCAAACCTTTCCAGCAGTCTTCCTCACACAGCAATGGAATGCATCAGGGCCAGTCACTTACACTTTCCATAGTTAGCTGTGATAGGGTCAGTTCCTAGATGCCTGTGCTTTCTTCTCATGTAAAAAAGGCATAATGCTCTTCCGCACCATGGTGGCAGGGAAACTGCTTTGGATATTGCACCCCATAAAAGTGCATCATCCATTTTTCTGATCCCAGTGTTCCATGATTTTTCCCTAGTGTAATCATGTATTTAAAAAAATCACATGCTCGCTGTTATGATCTTAAATATCTAATTATAATAATTAGATAGAGGCCTGTATGACAAAATGAATATAGCCTGTTGTGTCAGGTGCAAAAGACCATGAAGGCTCAATTAAGTGATTTATTGCTAAAAGCCTATGCACCGGAATGTACTCAAATAATGGTCAGCACCTGCTTAAAGTTAGATAAGGGTCAAGGTGGGGGCGTTGGATATAGTTTGTTTGTGGCTACATAGGGATTCTAGGCTGATCCCTCTTTTTCACTCCATCCCCAGGTTCTGCCATTCCTAACCCTAACCCCACATGATGATAGTTTAAGGTTACACTGTAGCCCCCATAATAGGCTACTATTTAATTTGAATAGATTATCATTACATAACACACCAATCACTATTAGTTGTCCTAGAAACCCTTTATTACTCTGAGTACTGAAAACTTCCAGAGGCAGTGCTCTTAGATTTAAAATCCTTTAGATAATAGAACACTGGAGATTTACAGACTTCTCTAAGATTTGTTTTTCTCAGAGCAGTCAGGCAGAACATGTAGGCAATTTAGGTGATCCTTTGAGACTGCAGTTTTGCGATCTTATACTTTAACTAAGAAAGATGCTCTGTGTTACCAGCAAAACTGTCTCTTTGCTGCTGTCTGTTAAGTTTGCATAGAGAGGCAGACATGGAGTGCTTCAGCTCTTAAGTTTTATTGTGACTTCAGCTCTGAACGGACCCGATTTGGCTTAGCCAAGGCAGCTATATATAGCCGGCTGCCTCAGCTGACAGCCAATCAGAGTGCAGGGTTTTCCGACTTTTAACCAATGATTTCAAACACTTTACAAGAACAACCAATCAATTCAAACTCTGCATACATAACACTGTCCTTCCATTAAAAATATGTACTTTTTAACTGTAAACTAGAGACGAACCTCTCAAGTTCTGACTTGATTGAAATATACAGTGAAATTTCCTCCAAACATTTATTTCCTAATTATTAGCCTGGAAGAGGATGAGTGTGGTTTTAGGAGTGGAGGAAGAAATATAAATAACCATGTTATTCTGGGGACACTACCCTGATAACCAAAAATACAAAGGGTCTGAAAACCCTACTAGTAAAAGTCAGAGCACAGTAAAATAAAAGGGACTAAAATAAACAAGACCAAACCTGTTAAGTTTGCATGAAGAGTCAGACGCGAAGAGCTTCAGTGAAGAGTTTATTAAGTGACTACAGCTCGAATGGACCCGACTTGGCTGGGCTACGGCTGCTTCTTATAGCCAGCAGCCGTAGTTGCCAGCCAATCAGAGTGCAGGGTTTTCCCGCACTTTTTAAACCAATCTTATTTGACATTTTACAAGAACAATTCAAACTAAACCAATGACATTCAAACCTACATACATAACAAAACCAATGACAATAGAACAACATGCCTTAGAAGTGGCAATGAAGATATCAAAGTGGTAGATAGTTTCTGCCATTTAAGATCAACCATCATCAATAAAGGAACAAGCAATCAAGAAATATGCCACAGATTATCATTTGCTAGAGCAGCCAAGAAGGCCTCAGACAAGATATTCCAATGCCATTATGCATCTATGCCCTCAAAGTACAGATTGTGCAAATCATGGTTTGCCCTGTGATCCTCTATGGAAATGAAATGTGGACTTTGAAGAAGCAAGATATTGATGCTTTTGAACTTTGGTGTTGGAAAAGACTCTTGAGATGGACAGCCAAGGAAACAATCTGATGGATCATTGAGCAAATCAACCCAATGTTCTTACTTAGACCACAAGAATCCTACTTCAGATACATATGTGAAGACTTAGCTCTCTGGAAAATGCTCCAATGCTGGGAAAGGTGGAAGTGATGAGAAAAAGGGGATGACCAGCAGCAAGGTGAATGGCTTCAGTTGCAGTGGTGTTGGGTGCACTAATAGAAGAGTTAAAGGACCAGGGAAATAAAATGTTTCTGTAAGAACCTAGAAGTAAAAAAAGTTGCTGGCACATACTGTAAATTGATTAAGCAAACAACTAAGGTCAGGGAGCACCAAGGATTCTGCTGTTCTAAATGAAGCTTGTTTTTGAAGCTGTGCCAAAATCAGTTTTCGCATTTGCGTCACAACCTTTTTTCTGTCTCATTTTCAGCTTTGTTTGCATTTCCTTTTGTTGTGATAAACCAAAAATGGGAAATATGCTTTTGTTTCTGGGTCTCCCACGTTTCATGGTCAATTGGATGGCTCTCCATCATTCAGTCACTTGAGAAAATTTCAGGGAAAGTTGAAATGTTTTCTTGAACTTCAAGTGAAGTGTTGGGGCCTAGGAAACTTGCAAGTGGCAAGTAATTCTTTGATTATCTCAGGAGTAAAGTAAGCACATTTACAGCAATTTCACTGTGATATTCATAGACAATTCTTTCTTCATCAGTTTAAATGAGGCTGACTGAAGAATCTGGGCGTGAATGCTTTTAATGTGATTGACACATGAGTGGTATTTATTTTTATTGTTTGTTTTGCATTTGAAAGAAAACGCAATTATTTTTCTAAAGAAATTGGGAATGGCAAACACTGGCCTGATACATGGGGCTTTCTCCTGTGGCAGAAATTGATGTAAATTTCTCAGTGCCAGAAACAGGGATAATCACTGAGTTTGAAGTAGAACTACAATTTCTAACTGCAATATGAGATACTTGAAGAGGGCTAATTCTGCCCACCTTTTTACAGATTAAAATTTTTGGGCAAGGGGAGATGCTAGCTCCTAAATGTTATTTTGAAGTTTTTTGAATTAGTGCACTCTAATTGTTCTGAAAATTAACCAAGAATTTATTTGGGCTTGGTATAAGCAACCTGTTTAACCAGTTTTCCACAAATGAGGGCCATATAACTGTTTCGAGCAACAATGCCCATCATCCTACCAAACACATTGGTGGCCACACTGGTAGGAAACACTGAGACCAGTTAATGGCATCAGGCTGCACAAGGCTACTCTAACTGCTCTTTTCTCTAATACATCTTTTGTCCAGGTAGAATATTATCAGTTTAAGAAATTGGATATGCATCACATTGTTTTGTTTGTGGTCAGGATATTCTATTTTTATCATCTTTTGTTTTTTGATTTGACAAGGCTGTGTTGTCTGCATTGAGTACAGTGTCCTTGCTTGCAAAGAAACTGTTTTTAGCAGCTAGACAGACATTGATGAAATTTTTGCCAATGGCTAGGAAAGCAATAGATTGGTTCTTCCTTACAGTATCAATTCATTCACCACAGGCCACATTCTTTTCTACCACTGTAATACAAATAATGAATTAACCCTCTGTTTGCTGAATTTTGAGCTTCACAGTTGGGCAGCACACCTTCCATAAAACAAGAGGGAGACATTATATTGACATAATTGTAGACAGCAAAGTAACAATGGCAGGTTATTATGTGAGTTTCCTGTAGTTTTTAGTAGTGTGTGAATTTCTAGGTAGACATACTACTTTTTAAGTTTGCCCATTACGTTTATCCAACCATTGTCTGCATTTGCTGAGCAAATGGAATTGAAATCTCAATGGATTTATTGCATTCATTATATGGTCATCAGTAGGTAACTGTTCTGTGTTTATGATACAGATGGTTAAATACAGAATTGGACAATTTGCCCTTATAGAAAAGGTTTCCAAACTGCTATTCATGACACCTCTAGAGGTTTCAAAACTGGTGTCACAGCAAACTCATTTATTATGGAATTTTTATGATGTCTTTGTGAATTCATTGTGGTGTTCCAGGGAGCCAGGTTTCATAGTTTGGGAATGATGGCCTTAATGTCTAGTGCTAAATAAAATGGGTATTCCTATTCAGAAATTTCAGTTTTTAGAATGGGAATTACAATGTGCCATATATTCACACTTGGTTAACTAAAGGCAGTAATGTAAAATTACTGAACTTTGCATGGATGAGAGAGAAAAGAGAAATGATGGAACTCCAGCTATTTTTTCCTGTAAGAAAATGACTTTCTATAAGTAGATAGTAGGCATAGACTGGTAGATCCTATGGGGTGGGACAATAACCATGGCATAACAACAGTGTTGGAATACTCAGTCCTAATCAAGATTTAATCAAAGCACTCAAAGTCTGCATTCTGTTCCACTTCCCAATTTTTAAAATCTCAAGTGCTCTCTGTGTCTTTATGAAGGCATTTGAGAAGAATTGTAAATATTTTAATTAGAAACCAAAATGGGAAAAAGGTGTTCCATCACTAGACTGTAGGATTTAGATTTCTCCCCCCATAATACAACTTGTACCCCAAGATTAGCAAGTCACTTTTCTGCAGATTGCCCTGGACTAAAGAAATATTTCTAGTGATTTCCAGGTGTTATTATATATCCTGGATGTCAATACTGCTCATTTTGGAGTCTCTGGTATGGAGAGATATGATTATGAAATGGTGGCAGATGAATTAAAGTGGATAAACCAAATTGTTACGTATTATGACAGGATCATATATCAATCCTGTACCTGATACAACACTCTTCTAATAGAAAATTAAGCAGTCTAACAGGAAAAATATATACATACACTTGTGCTAGTTCAAAAGGGTTTTACTTTAATACATAGAGTCATCAACAAAGCTTCAGCAACTATATGCTACATGAATAAATATGGTTCAGATTTAGGGAAAGACCTGCAAAATATTACTATGCATTCATGCCTTTTGCAATTACCATTCTACAAAGTTCTTTGTCAAACTAAACTGAATCGATGACAAAACATTCCTTTCACAAGCTCTTCAAAATCTTGTATCTATTCTATACCATGCAGAAAGATATTCTAGAATTTTTTTCTCATTCAGTTTGAAGAAAGAGAATTTGTCTTCAAAGTATCTTGTGAAGGTGAAGAGAATTTTTGAGAAAATTGTGAAGAGTTCTTGTACTGATTTATTTATGACATGGCAGAAAGCTATGTGAATGTATGTTCTTTAACCATCCAGTCATTTTCAGTGATCTGCAGCTTCCCTGGAGAATGGATTCTGAGAGAATGGTTTCTCATAGGGCTTTTTGGGGAATGGGAAGTGTGAGTGGTTCAGAGTGAAATATGTGTAAACAAGAACATCAGTAATTTGTCACTCAAAAAAACTAAAATGCCACCAAGACAAAACTGAACATAATTTTCAAATCCCCTGAGAAGTAGGTAGAAAAATAAATGTCTTTTTTGTAAGGGAAGAAATTTTTTGAAAAAATGTAAGGCAGATTTCAAGAGCGCATTAATTGCAGCCCTACAGTCTTACAAGCCACATGGTCTTATTGGGTGAGGTGGCAGAAAAAGAGCGTGTCTATTATCCTAAAATCTGCCTTTAGTGCAGGAATGTTTGAACTTTTGGGGGCTATAGGATTTGTTAGGGTAAATAATAGTAATAACAATAATGAAAAAAAGAACTCTTAATCAAGAGGCAAAGTACAAGTGTCAGGTAATGAATAATAAAATGAAAATTTATTATAAATGTGAATTAACATTTCCAATTACAGAAAATAAAATTGAATTATCGGGGAGTTTTATATTTTAACTAAACAAGTCAATGGTATTTTTCTTATTGCTGCACAAAAAATGTACAAAATACTGCTTTCTTCTCATAATGATGTATACAGTTCCTTTTGATATACTCAAGACTTCTATTTTTCACTTTGGGATATTTGCTGTCCAGATGTGTTGATAATTTTGCAGGATTGAGATGACAGTCACCCCTTACATTTAACAACCATTCATTTAGTCCACCATGTTGGCCAGTCCATGTAAAGCCAAAGTTGATAAATCTTGGATCATATTTCCATATCTTATCTGTGTTGAATTTCAATTCTCAATAGCTGTGTCATAATGTAAATGTCAGCTTTGAAATTCAGCTGCCAACATAATGGGAAGGGGAGTGGAGGAGTTGACAAGTTCAAGGTTATTCTGTATGTTGTACTAAGAAATTCCAGTTGCAGTTAATTGGTTCTCGTGATTCATGAAGTGTAGAAGTGGGAGGAGAAAAGGGTGGATTCTGTGTAGTCCGTGAAAATTCTTTCACTTTGGAAAATGCCTTAGCCGTGCCAGATCTGTTTCTAATAAATCAATTGGAGAGAATATGTCTTGGAGTAATTGATATCCTGGATACTTTCTGGATGCGTTACAGTAAAAAGCAGCAGCAGTACCAGAAGCTTGGAATTAATTTTGCTTTTTCCTTGTCACCTTTTCCTGTGCCACTTGACTGCAACTGTACCAATATGTGACCAGTGATCCAGATCTAAAAATATGCCTAATTTAAAAAAAAATGAAAAATAATGAAAGAGTGAAAGGAAGGGGTGGATAGCTTGGATATCTCCCATAATGACCTAAGCCACTCAACCCTCTGCTTTCTTCTCCCTGTTGACCTGCCTTTGCCAATCTGATTATCATGTGATGATGACCTGCTCCAAAGGAATTTGAGGCACACATGCCCTGAAGAAAAGCAGCACAAGCTTAAATTTCTTTATTAAGTCTCACATAATTCAGTAGACCTTATTCCTCCAGGATACAACCTTGGTGGTTAAGCAACCCTCTTGGGAAGGTGCACATGCATACCGGTGATGTAGAAAGTGATGAGAGAGGCATTCACCATGCTTCACTGTGAAGCAAGTTAGATATATTTGACAAAGTTTGGTGGCAGGAAGGGAATCTGGTATTGTCCATGGGCACATAGTAAAGGAAAGGCAGATAATTATCTTCTGCATGGAGTTCTTGCAGACTCTGGTAATGATGTATGCTGAGTGTCTCAACCAGTAAGAGGGAAAGAAGTACACTGAGGTAAGATTGGATGGCTGAATGTGTTTGGGGATGCCCCCCACTCCCCTCCCTTAGTGCCACATTAAGATGGAACCCATTTAGGCTGATACAACCCAGTTGGAGAAAATCCACTTTAATGGAGAAATGCATAATGATGTACTAGAATTTGAAGCTTTTGCTAGTAATATGCCCAAAGGGAGGATATGGCTTAAAGCAGTCAAAGAGCAGTACATTAGTCTTCTAATGTCAACAATTCTCGATAACAGTAGCATTAGCTGCACAAAGAAATACATTTTCTTAAATTCAATGTACTGGCAAAGAAAATGAAAGCACCACAAGAGAGAAAGAAAACTTTGCAGTGTGTGAACTCATTTTACGTATCCTGCAGAGGTAAGTCTGGCTTTGCTATAGAAGAGGCATCTCAAGGAAGATCTGCAGTTCTTCACTGAATCACAATAAACATGCTAAGTCCATTTTTCCCCCCAGAAAGTAGGGCTCACACTTGGTTATTTTCCACAAATGCATGGAACATGCAATATGTGCAGATTGAGTGAAGATTTTCTGCTGATATTCATATTAATGTATCAACACGCATATCATTGAAGCATATGCTATTCATTGATTAACGAAGAACTCTAACATACACTTAAAGGGTTTAAGTTGCTCCATTCCATTGTCTACTTTTAAGTGCTTGCTTTATAGTTACTCAAGGAAAATTTAATGCATGTTTTATAGGAATTTGCCAACATTTGTCAGTTAAAACAAGATGAAATTGGGAGCAAATTGGAGTTTTATCTCATAGTTCCTGCCAGACTGATGATGGAATAAGAGCAGTATGTTCCTTAACATAATCAGCTTTCATTAATTCTGGAAAAGTGAATGGGAAAATGATGCCAGAAATGAGCTTGGGATCTCTTTTAACAAGCTCCCATAATTTATTTATCTTTACAAAGACTTCTGTTTTCCAGCAATATAACTTTGCTTAGATGCCGAATAATGTCATGTCTGAATACACCAAATATGTCTTTGCAAATAGGAATTTCATTCAGATAAGGAAACAGAATTGGCTCTCATTTCCAAATAAAGGTGTATCCAAGATCACATCACAAGGCAGTTGGTAATTAATATCACAACTCTTTTGATTCAGTTCGGCCAAATCTGGATCATTTTTACCTTTACCTACTTGACAATAGCAAAAACAGAAGTATGCCATTGTTTGTTGCTTGAATTTGAAACAAGGGAAATGAATAGTCATTAAATTCCTTTTCAGCAGAAATGCTGATTGCATTTTCCTCTGTGAAATGAAAGGCAGATTAGATACTTTTTACACCAGGTACTTTAATTTGCTTCTTCCAGCCATATGAGAATTAAAATAATTTAATAATTTAATAATAATAATAATAATTTAATTTAAACTACCAAAGACATTTGCAAAGTGAAAGATAGAAACAAGAAGGAGCGCAGCAAGGGAGGCAATGGGTGCTTCGACCCATAATTAAATTGTTTAGTTTAGTGCTGAAAATTAGTGGTCAATGATAAATATTAAGAAAATGAAGTACTCTCATTAAAAAAAAAGATATAGCATTTGGATTATAATAACAAAGAAACTAGAAAAGAGAGAGAGGCACCTGTAAACTGATTAATTGATTTAAAGGATTGCTATTCTGATCCTTTTCAGGTATTTAATCCACATTTTAGGAACATATCTAAAACATATTTGGAAAGCACCAGATTAGAAAAGGCGATTTACATGTTGTGGCTGCCTTTCAGGCTCTTTTTATTCTGAGAATATTGCTGTAGAATTTCCCAGTACAATCCTCAATTGCCAGATAAAGCAATGAACCAGCTTTTGGCAGCAAATCTAGACTGTCACTATATCAAACTTGGGAGAGCTATAATGCAACGAGCAAACACGTTCATTGCATCTGTGTTTCATTTGCCGTCAAACGAGTGTCTACTATAGATTGGCACTATAAATTTCTCAGGAGAAGATCAGTTCTTTTGAGAGAAATGAGAAAATACTTCTATTGCACCTCCAAACAATAGAATGGGAGAATAGGAAACATGAGATACCAGGATACTGAATATTTGCTAAGCTTGTATTTTTCTTGTGTATAAGGAAAAGCGGAACCTGACTTTTAGTGAGTAAAAGGAATATTCCAGCAAAAGTTTTAAAAAAGGGGGAGCTAAGGAACATTAGTTCAAGACATAGACCAATTCTAAAGGATACCTTCTAGAGGCCGCAGTAATGATTTTTAAAAATTGGACAAAACTCATACCCACTCCTTTCAACCATTTATCATAGGTTCATATTTATCATGTCCTACTTTTTGGGTCTGTGTTTAGGTTTCAGTAAAAAGCATGAAGGTAATTTTCAAGAAACATCTCTAGAGGAAGAAGAATTAGCTCAGAAAATATTCTAACAGAGCATGGTGGCGCAATGGTTAGAATGCAGTATTGCAGGCTAACTCTGCCCAAAGGTTGCTCAAGGTTGACTCAGCTATCCATCCTTCCAAGGTCAGTAAAATGAGCACCCAGACTGTTAGGGGCAATATGCTGACATTGTAAACCATCCAGATAGTGCTGTAAAACACTATGGGGTAGTATATCAGTCTATTGCTATTGCTAAAGGTGTATTTACCCTGCCTTTATCCTAATCTGGGAAGTAGCAAAAGATAAAGTGCTATTTAATAAAGCTCAGTTGTGTGTAAGGCTTTAGCAATTTCTAAGAGATTGGACCATTCGGTATAATGAAGAAAAAAAACTCAAGAGTTGTTTTCCTTAACCTCCAGGCAATATATGCTCATTACCACAAGAAGACATGTTTGTTTTTATAGCCTTTTTGATAAAATGAAAAATTTACTCAAACAACAAAACATGAATTGATGTAAAGGCACAGCTTATAACTCACATAGCACACCCTGAGGTGTTTGCTCCGTCCCATCATCACGTCATACCAAATACTGCATTTCATGTTTATTAATGAGAGATTAACATTAAGGTCAGTGTATGTTCTGCATCCTGAAAGATTTTGTTGATTTCTGTCTAAACTCTGAGCAGATAGAAGGTGGATCTGTAGGGAGAAAGTGGAAAGAAACGACAGTAAGGTAAATTAGGACAGGCGGGATGGAAGCCACGTTTGTCTTATTTTAGCAGAAGTATTTATTTTATGTGCTGACTCTGTCGTGCTGTGCTGCTAAAATGGTAAAATTTCTTTGTAGGTTCACTCAGAGGTCTGCCTAAACCACCATTTCAGATTCGTCACCTACGCACTGGAGTGGGGGGGGGAAGTGAATGAAGGAACTTTGACCAAATTTCTCCCGGGAAAGAAAAAATCCATAAATAGATTGTGTAGCTGTGGCACTTAGAATTAATAATGGCACTTCCTATTATCTCTGCTGTTGCCCATGATGACCATAACAACTATAATGGCAACTCCTGCCATTTTTCACTTTTGGTGCTTGCTTTAATTGTTTATGGCATTATGAGAGAGAAAATGGCAACTACTACGACATGCTTATCCATATCTTGCTTATATTTTCATGAACTATTTTAAGCTTAAACGTTTTAGAAAAGTCCAGAATACTGCAAAACAGTTCCCCATATTTTCCAGCTAAATTGTGTTGCAACATCTCCATATGCATTGGATTTCAACTTTGAGAAAACCTCACATGTCCATTGGCTGGTAAATTCTGGAAACAATATCACCTACCTGACCAGAAGGTATGGGAAAAGTGGGCTACATTCTCCAGGCCTTGAGTTAATACTTAACTCCCTTGATTTTGTTAATATCATTTGAAGTTAATGGGATTCACATTTTTTTTACTACCGGTTCTGTGGGCGTGGCTTGGTGGGTGTGGCGGGGGAAGGATATTGTAAAATCTCCAGTCAGAGGTGGTATTTGCTGGTTCTCCAAACTACTCAAAATTTCCGCTACCGGTTCTCCAGAACTGATCAGAACCCACTGAATACTACCTCTGTAGTTAATGCAGATATAGATACAGATAACAAGAAACTCCAGTGTGCTCTTATAAAGAAACAAGCTGCTATTAGAACCTCCGTTTTCTGTGATAGTCCAAGCATTGAGAGCAGAGGTGGTATTCAGCAGGTTCTGACCAGTTCTGGAGAACCAGTAGCGGAAATTTTGAGTAGTTCAGAGAACTGGCAAATACCACCTCTGACTGGCCCCGCCCCATCTATTCTCTGCCTCCCGAGTCCCAGCTGATCGGCTGAGTCTGCTTTTGTTGCCCTGCACAGGAGAACAGAGCTGTAAAGCAGGTTAGTGGGGTGGGGAGGTTATGGGATTTTGCAGTAACCTTCCCCCAGGAGTGGAGAGGGAATTGAGATTTTGCAGTATCCTTCCCCTGCCACGCCCACTAAGCCACGCCCACAAACCAGTAGTAATTTTTTTTAATCCCACCACTGAATGAGAGCCAAAGAAAGCTTCAGAATGATGCAAAGGTTGACTCCTGTATGAAATAGTCCTCAACTTGACCTGCAACCAGCCTAAGTTTATTATCTAGGTTTTCCCCACAGTTTCTAGATTTGTGTCACTTGTTCTTTTTTCAGGAGGAAGATCTCCCAGGGAAGAAAAAGCTGACAATCTCTCATATCCTGCTTTGCTGAGAGTAAGCATAAAGGTAACAGGTTATGTACTGTAAATGGCCAAATAAAATAAAATTCACTATGCACATCAATAATTAATGAAATTAAAAGCAGAACGAACCAAGGGATACCACAAATGGGGAAAACAGTGCATAAATTATACTATATACAATCAGAAAGTGAAAAGAAACGGATTTTTCTGCCTAAGAACCCTGCAAAGGCATTCTATAGTAGTCATACTTTTCAACAGAAAAATCAGCTATATGGGCTAAGTGTTGAATAGTTAACCAGTCAATGATAGTATTTCCATCTCATTATGATTTGGTTTATATCATCCATCATCACAAGTCTTCTAGGATGAAGAAAGAAAATATACTTTGCCACTAATGTGGATAAGTCCCCCACTCTTTAAAGCAATGGATACTTTAGGACAGATATTTTTCTAACTATGCGTTTATTTGAGGCTTCGAATCACTCTTAACTCCTGGACTTGTCTCTGTAGTTTTCTTGACAAGATTTTCAGAAGTGGTTCACCATCACCTTCTTCCTAGGGCTTACAAAGAATGACAGTCCCCAAAACACCCAGTCTCCCAGTTTCTAACCAGGTGTCTAAACCATTACACCAAACTGGCTCTCACCTTCTTTATTGTACAGTACTTTATTACAGTAATACAAAGACATGTCCTTCTGTTTTGCCTCCTAGGAAAAGCAAGCAAGCAAGCAAACAAACAAATAAAAACCATTTAATAGAAACTGGAAAATAGCAAAGGGCTATAATTAAAATATATCTTTGGAGAACTTAATTATAAAACTGCCAATTTATTTTCTTCTGTCATAATTTTATTCTATTAGGGATAGATTCCTTTCTACGGGAAAATGCTATATTAAAGAGTAAAATAAGAAATACCATAAATCTTTTCAAGGAATATGAAAAAATACTAGTTAATTATGGAAACCGTGAATTACTTACAACTGTGGTATTTGGATAAATGGTGGGAAACGAGAAATCCAAAGTCACATCTTATTCATGGGTGAAACAGAGCTGTTATGCTCTTTCCATCAACTTATCTCATGGGATTGTTGTGTAGGTTCAGGGAAATCTAGATTGCATATCTTTAGAAATCAGCGTCTAAAAGTTCTTTGGAAACGAAAGTATTAGAAACTGCAAATGCCAAACCATCCAGGGGCATTTTATTTTATTCTATAAAAGAATAAAGGGTGAAGAGTTAGCAAAAAAGAAAAAGCACTATTTTTTCAGAGTGAATTGATCAATAAATGTGTTTAGTTTGATTTCCCTTACAGTTTACACATTTTGTAAAATGATGCCAGGAACCGGCTAATTTAATCTAGTACTATCACTTTCAGCATCCTTAGCAGAGGTGGTATTCAGCAGGTTCTGACCAGTTCTGGAGAACCGGTAGCAGAAATTTTGAATAGTTCAGAGAACCAGCAAATACCACTTCTGACTGGCCCCACCCCCATCTATTCGCTGCCTCCTGAGTCCCAGCTTATCAGCTCGGTCTTCTTTTGTTGCCCTGAACAGGAGAACGGAGCTGGAAAGCAGATTAGTGGGGTAGGGAGGGAATGGAGATTTTGCAGTAACCTTCCCCTGCCAAGCCCACCAAGCCACACCCACCAAGCCACACCACCCCCACCAAGCCACCCCCACATAACCCATAGTAAAAATTTTGAATACCACCACTGATCCTTAGGTACTGGCAAGTTGCTTTTTATAGCTTTGGTAGTTAAAGTCCTTCTTTTTCTTAATTATTTCACTGTTCTGCATATAGACATTATAGAAATTATTTTTTATATGTGTACTGATTCTTGAGTTAACAGATTCTTACCTATTAGGAAGGCAATATATTCTCCTTTCCCATAAAGAATTGTGTATTTTCATGGTGATGAAAGCTAAAATTGTATTTTTGAAGAAGTGAGCAGATCTCATGCAATATGAGTTAGCACAACAAATGGATTATTTATACAGAGAAGGTAAAACTAAGACTATCTATTTTTTCATTTTATTCTGGGCATAAAATGGAATTGTCCATTCCTTCCCCTTCTTGACTAGTGGTAGGAAGAGAGGAGATATGACACCTTGTTATTCTTTGTAAGAAGTCCATCTATTTCAGAATTTTTTCTTTCATTTGGAGGGGGTGAAGCAGTCTCTGAATCTCACCAGCTATAATAATAATAATTATTATTATTAATTCAACTTGTATGCCGCCCCCTCTCCAACAGGACTCGGGGCGGCTCACAGATAAAAACAACACAATAAATTAAGTTAGCTAAAAAGGAATTAAATTACACAAGCCAAATTAAACTAAAAAACCTGTAATAAATAAAACACCCATTCCCCAAGGAGTCAGCACAGCCCAGCCTGTTCAAACAACCAGGTTTTTAGGTCGCGACGGCAGGTGCGGAGGTCAGGAGCCAGGCAGAGCCCCAGAGGTAGTTGGTTCCAGAGAGCGGGAGCTGCTAAAGAATAGGCCCTTCCCTGAGATACCGCCAACCAACACTGAGTCGCAGACGGCACCCCAAGAAGTCCCTGCCTGTGCGTTCGTACAAGGCAGTTGGTATTCGATGCCGGCAGTAATACCTTGTCTTTAGTTAAATCCTCTTCCCCTAAGAATTGGGGCTGGTGATTTTCTTATGAGTATTTTGCCAATGAAATTCTTAGAGGAGGAGGGATATGGATATATTGTCTGTTGGCTCCCTGGAAGGAGCAGTCTATATGGTCCTCCCAAAAAATGAGATATTCCCATAGGCAACTCTGCTTCAAGAGTCTAAAATATTCCCTACTTCAAGTTCTTCCTCCTCTGCCCAATTTAGAGAGAAAAATCAAGAAGGATATTCTGGGATACAGGAATGGTAGGCATGGCAGTGTGTTTTCCACATAACTGGAAGCTGACGTGAAAGGCCAAAAGACCAATCAGTGCTGTTAAAAAGAAATGATGCAATAACCTGGTATCCAGTTTCTTTCTTAGACCATCATGTGGAGGGGAAGAATGTGGTAGAAAACCAGATATGAATTTCAAAAGCAACGGGGAAGCTTCATACCAATGACAGTCAGCAGACTCTTCATAGGAAGTTCTGGCATGATTTAGGTGAGCCTTAAAAAGACTTTGAAAGGTCTGAAGTTCTTGGAAATAGAAACCCCCAAGAATGGGGAAATTTTAATTTAAACTTCTCTCATAATTTCAGAGACAGATTCTATGGTCAGTGCAAAAATTGCCAATTTGCAGAGAGACTCATACTGCAATGAGTGTGCATAGCAGTTTCCCTATTAGATAGAAGGTGATGAAAGACTCTCAGTTAACTTATGTACTGTTTTCCAAAGGAAGATTAATGCTAGCAGGACTTCAGTACAGTTTTTTTCTCCACATTGGAAATAAAATATTTAATTTCAGTCCCAGCAGGATCTATAGGGTGCCCTTTTTAATCGCTGAACACTGGCTACCATACACATTTGTGATTACGGCAGCCAGTAAAGTCTGTGTAAAATCCAATCCAGCTGCTCTGTGGAGTTGAGTATTTTGATCAAATGGAAGAATGGGTCCAAGAATTTCAGATTATATCAAACTCACAGAAAGTAACAGGCAAATTTTCTCATCAGTTGAATTTAGAGTCTTCTAAATAATATTTGCCAATTAAAATACCCTCTAAATCTGCCCCTGATGTGTCAATGGTTTCATGGTAGTCTTTTAACTAAAAATAGAACGTATTAAACTATGCACTCAAAATTCCAGTAGGAGACTGCATATTATAAACCTTTAATTTCCATTTCCTCAGATGCCCAGGCTTAATAGATTGCAATTTGAAAAGGTAGTTGTGGGATCCCTAGAGATTAAAAAAAACCTCTCTACCAACATAGTAATTATGTACAGTATAATCTATGATGAACTGATTTAAAATGGGAAAGTTGTGTTTCAGAAGAGCATGAAAATGCTGTTATTTTTTCCATTTTGTTTAAGCATGCTGTTTATTCTAATTACAATTAAAAGTAAACCTGAATGAAGAACTTGCAAATATCTGACTTTAACTCCTGCTCCTGCCCTTATTAAAAAAAATAGGATGCATTTGCCTCAGTGGATAAATCAAGCAGTAAGCCCATTCAGAATTAAATATCACAAAAAGTGGGGATGCAAAATATAGCTGTTTTATAACCAGTTCCAAAATAAAGATATAAGCTACTGCCTGCATTTAAGAGCTGAGTTTCAGAGTCTGCAATTATTTATCTGCAATGAAAGAGCCACTTAAGGTATTTGATAATATTTGGCCTAAAATGAAAGCTAGATGGTACACTCATAGTTCTGATCATTCCCATACAGCTTTACTATGTTGGAGGATATTGATTGGTTCTCTTCCAATATGGTTTCTGATTGTGTTTGGGACAGAAACTGTTTAGGCCTCATGTATTATTTATGCCATATAACAGTTGTGTAAAATGTTTCTCAACCTCAGTGACTTTAAGATGTATAGACTTCAATTCCCACAATTCCCCCGGAATTTGAAGTCCACATATCTTAAAGTTGTTGAATGCATTTTTGTTTTTGTTTTTTTTCAACTGTTAAGTAGAGATTTTGTGAAGTGGAATGGGAGAACAGGAACAAGGGATTGTGCTAGATGAAAAGGCTTACCTTGCCCCCTATTCTTTTCAATATCTACATAAAACTAATCATGTAATCTAAAAAATTACTGATTATAGGCAACCTGCAAATGTATTAAATAAGTAAACAAATGCTTCTTATATAAACTAATCTCAAGGAGGTGATATAAAAAAGAGATTGGGAGTGAATGATCACAAGTAAATGAAAGCTTGGGATGGTGACGCTATTTGGTGGGTGGCATTTCTTTTGAAAGTGGTGCATTGAAATTTCATTCTAATGGGGCCATTGTGCATACAGAAAAATGACAGTTAAGGTTATATTATCTTAACCCAAGCAAGAAAGAATTGGGAGTGTGGAAAATAGCTGTTGTTGATAAAAATATACATCTGATCCTTGCTTCCTCCTAAAGAGACAGGTATGTGAGTTGAGTGTTCTGGAAATAGCCTTTATAAAGGAGGCACCAATAATACCTTTCTTAGAAATACATTTTGATCAACTTTGCTGTTTCACAAGTAGTAACATTCTCTAGAGAACTCGTATCTCAATTCACCAGTGCATGCTTGATAAGTGCAACATATTGTTCAGCAACCACAAACCAGCAGCAATAAAGCTTGCTAGATTTGGTTCCTGCTACATACACACATATTGTGTGCCCAGTCATATTAGCAGTTTATTAATATGTGGGACAGAATAGACCCTAGTGTGGTGCTTTTATAGCTGTAGGTCATTCAAATAACCCCTCACATAAGTCTTTCAAAGCTTTAATGTCAGCTTTATAAGCCTTGCTTTTTAGTCCATCAATATAGAGCTGTGGGATTAGCCAGCATTAGAGATAACACTCTTTTCCTGCACTAGTTCTCTGTCTTTGGAATGTTAAAGCTTCCTGTTTGCTGACTTTAGAATATTCTAAAGGCATTTTTGCTTTTCATTGGTTGTTGTGATTGACATTTATGAGTTCTGTATCTGCCCAGCTGCATTCCGAATTTTGTAGATTTTATAGATTTCTTGCTTTCTGGCAATTGTACTTGTTCTAATCTCTGTTGGGTTAATTTTTACATGCTGCACTTTAAACTAGATGGGTCTATGGCTGTTATTTTGTGATAATTTATTTTATATTTTAATTGTTTTTTTACTGTTTTAAAAATAGCTTATGTATTCTGCATTTTAAAGTAGAATCTGCTACATCAAAGTTCTTAAGAGGAAAACATGGCTATAAATCTACTAAATATATTTAATAGCTTCAATTCATTGTTTCTGTTATGTATGTAGGTTTGAATGTTATTGGTTTATTTGAACTGTTCTTGTAAAATGTTAAATGGTATTGGTTTAAATAGTGCGGGAAGAAACCCTGCACTCCCATTGGCTGGCAACTACGGCTGCAGGCTATAAGAAGCAGCCGTAGCCCAGCCAACTCAGGTCCATTCGAGCTGTAGTCACTGAATAAACTCTTTACTGAAGCTCCCCGCGTTTGACTCTTCATGCAAACTTAACAATGGCGACGAGGGTGGGATTGCCCTGAAGAAGAGACAACGCGGAAGGCGAACAGAAGAGCAAGATGGCTGCGCTGAACACCCCCCCAGCCCCGTTCAATCCGGCGGCGGAAGACTGGGAATCGTATGCAGATTGCTTCCAGATGTACCTGGAAGGAAACGACCTCACCGATATTCCCGAGAGACGGAAGAGGGTGGTATTTCTCACGCACTGCGGTCCGGCAGTCTTCAAGATGGCGAAGGCGTTGGCGGGAGCTGCAGAACTGAAGGTAATGGAATGGCCTGATTTGGAAAAGCTTTTAAGAGCCCATTACGCCCCACAAGTATCGTGCCTCATTAAGAGACACGAGTTTTACCGTCAGGATCAAGGGGAAAGCGAGAATGTTAATGACTTCATGGCAAGTTTAAGGGACATTGGGGGTGCTTGTGACTTTACCAACTTAGAAGAGGCCATGCATGATCGGTTTGTCTTAGGCCTCAAAGATAAGGTCTTACAAAGCAAACTGTTAATGAAACCTAAGATCACGTTTAAGGAGGCCATTGAAGAAGCTGTTTCAGCGGAAGCCACCAAGTCCTCAGCAGTGGCCATGAAAAGATTAACAAGGCCTCAAGCCAGGCCTCAAGCCATTCTGATGTGGAAAAATCCACAACAACCCATTGCAACAAATAGACTCTGATTCAGATTGCAGTGAGGTGGAGGAAGGGATTTTAGACTCAGAATGGAGAAGAAAAGGAAAGACCCTGGGAGAAAGAGGCAAGAATTTTATGCAGAGGCTGGGGGGGGGGCATCCCTGCACTGAATGCAAGTTCTTAGACACCATCTGCCTACGTTGTGAGAAAAGGGGTCACCTAGCCAGAGTCTGCAAATCATCCAGAACTCCATCAAGCAGAAAGAAATTTCCTGAAAAGGATTTTAAGCCCAACAACTTCATTGAAAAGATGGGGCAATTCAGAAGCAAATGGGAAGAATGAAACTCACCAAACAATCACCATTGGTCATTCTTCACCCTTGAGAAGCAGAAAAGTACATCTGAAGGTGTTCATTGAAGGAAGGCCTTGCCAAATGGAAGTGGACTCAGGCTCTTATTTATCTATGGTGTCATGGGACACTATTCAGAGGCTACTTCCCAACATTCAGAAGAAACATTTCCAGAAGCAAGCACTGACTCTTAAAGACTACCAAGGGAACAAGATTCCAGTAGTTGGAGCAAGAGATTTCAATGTGCAGTTTAAAGGCCACACCAAACGTTTGCCCCTGACCATCGTGGACAAGGATCGCCCAAGCTTGCTGGGACTTGAGTGGTTCAAGCCACTAGGCATCGAGGTGACTGGCATCAATCACATGAGCAACTCTGAATGGGAGGAGGCCTTGAAGTCTGAGTTTCCAGAGGTCTTCAGCGAAGGATTGGGCAAGTATATGGGGACCCCTATCACTTTCAACCTAGATCCCAAGGTGCCCCCAATTCGTTTAAAGCCCAGGAGGGTTCCATTTGCTTTAAAGGAAAAAATTGATGCACAATTAGACAAATTAATTGCTCAAGGGGTTTTAGAGCCCACTGATCACTCCAGATGGGAAACACCCATAGTCACACCAGTCAAGGCTGATGGGTCAGTAAGAATTTGTGGAGACTATAAGGGGACACTGAACCATGCGCTGCAGCAGAGCGCATATCCAGTGCCAGTTGTGCATCATCTGTTACATTCACTTGGCAGGGGTACAGTCTTTGCCAAATTGGACTTGGCCCAGGCATATCAACAACTAACAGTTGATGATGCCACTGCAGAGGCCCAAACCATTGTGACTCACAGAGGTGCCTTCAAATGTAAAAGTTACAATTTGGAGTAAGCGTGGCACCAGGCATTTTTCAAAGTCTTATGGAAAGAATGCTTCAAGGACTGCCAGGGGTAGTGCCTTACTTTGATGATGTGTTAATCTCTGCTGAAAATGACACTCAGCTTCAAGAAAGACTCAGAGAAGTCCTTACCAGATTCAGAAAAGCAGGGTTAAAAGTCAAGGAAGAAAAATGCACACTTAAAACAGACAGGGTTGAGTTCCTGGGCTACATGATTGACAAGCATGGCATCCACCCTACTGATGCCAAGGTTAAAGCAATCAAAGAAGCCCCTAAACCTAAATGCAAAACAGATTTGCAAGCCTTCCTTGGACTCATTAACTTTTATCACATGTTTCTACCTCAAAAGGCAACCATAAGAGACTAATCACATCTGATGCTGTATTGATACAGTTCTCTGAGAATTTGCCTGTTGTACTGACTTGTGATGCATCCCCTTTGGAGTGGGTTTTTGAGCCACAGGCTTCCCAGTGGGAGGGAAGCCCCTATTGCATTTTACTCTCGCACTTTGACCAAAGCAGAGAGGAATTATAGCCAACTGGACAAAGAGGCATTGGCAGTTGTTGCAGCTGTCAAGAAATTTCATGAATATCTGTATGGCAGGACATTTACCATTGTTACAGATCACAAACCTTTGTTAGGCATTGTGGCAGGAGACAAACCTACACCTACTATCCTGTCACCAAGAATGCTGAGGTGGACTGAATTTCTTGCAGCTTATTCATACAAACTGATTCACAGGCCTGGCAAGGACATTGGACATGCTGATGCACTGAGTCGTTGCCCACTGCCTTGCCACAAGGAGGACTTTGAACCTGAAACACACACCTTTTTCCTAGAAACTGTTGCTAAGCTTCCAGTTCATGCTGCTGAAATTGCCAGAGAGACTGCCAAAGACACTGTGTTGGCTCCTGTTATAGGCTGGATTAAGAAAGGTTGGCCTCTTCAAGATCTACCTCACCTTGCCCAACCTTTTAAGTCCAGGCAAACTGAATTATCTGTATTAAGAGGATGTATTTTGTGGGGTAACAGGGTGGTTATTCCTGCAAAACTGCAAAAAGAGGTTTTGGAAATGTTACATGAGGGTCATCCTGGGATTGTAAGGATGAAGGGATTGGCCAGGAGTTATGTATGGTGGCCAGGTATTGACAAAATGGTTGAAAAATGGGTTGCATCTTGTCCCAATTGCCAGGTAGACAGGCCTGCCCCACCTCACGCCCCCACACAGGAATGGGAATTTCGCAGGTCCTACTAGAGGGCACACTTTTCTTGTTATAGAAGATGCATATTCCAAATGGCTCGAGGTATTTCCCATGACATCCACCACAACTGATGCTGTCATCAAGCAGCTCAGAAAACTGTTTGTAACCCATGGGTTACCTGATGTTCTTGTCTCTGACAATGGCCCTCAATTTACATCTAACATTTTTGAATCCTTTCTAGCACAACAGGGTATCAGACATGCCCTTACTGCCCCTGGGCACCCTTCGGCTAATGGCCGGGCTGAACGATGGTACGCTTTACCAAAGAGAAGCTCCAGCAACTGGGTCCTGGGGACATCACTGAGAAGCTTGAAAAACTTCTTAGTGTTCAGCACATCACTCCTAGCCCATCTACTAACTTATCCTCAGCAGAGTTGTTGATGGGTAGGAAACTTAGGTCTTCCCTTGACCGCCTTCATCCCACTTACGCACCCAACGCACCACTGGATTCCACTTCCAAAGTTCGTACATTCAGTGTGGGTGATTCTGTGTATGCTAAGAACCTTATAGGTGAGCCTTTGTGGATTCCTGCTGCAATAACTCAAATCACTGGCCCTCGTTCTTACAGGGTACAAACAGAGAGGATGGACTCCTCTGGAGCAGGCACATTGATCAACTCAGATCCAGGTTCCTCTGGAACATCGCCCTGTCTCTCTCTGGTTCCCTCACCTGTTGTCACTTCTAGGGGAAGGGAGGAACAGGAAGAAAATCAGCAAGCAAGTATCAACCCCATGTGTAACGAGCCATTACGACAGGAACCATCCCAACCCTGTCACAATGCCAAGATCCATCCTTAGAAGTGGAAGATTGCACATCACTACCTGATTTGGGTGCTGACATTGGAATGGAGATGGGTTGGGAGGAGAGACCAGATTCTAACAGTCTAACAGGGTCTCCTTTCACAGGAAGTCCCAACAGGGAAATGTCAGCAGACACATTTCCTCTCTCACTGGGTGAGAACGTTAAAACTTCTGAACCATGAAGGTCTCAACATACACGTAAGAGCCCCACCTATTTAAAAGAATACATTAGATAGGTTGGGGTTTGGTATGGACTGAACCTAGGGGGAGGGGTGTTATGTATGTAGGTTTGAATGTTATTGGTTTATTTGAACTGTTCTTGTAAAATGTCAAATGGTATTGGTTTAAATAGTGCGGGAAGAAACCCTGCACTCCCATTGGCTGGCAACTACGGCTGCAGGCTATAAGAAGCAGCCGTAGCCCAGCCAACTCAGGTCCATTCGAGCTGTAGTCACTGAATAAACTCTTTACTGAAGCTCCCCGCGTTTGACTCTTCATGCAAACTTAACAGTTTCTAGTCCTTTTTTGAGTATCACTGGTTAGAGAAAGAAGTCCTTGTTAGCTAAAATACTGTGGAAACCAAATACACACAAACCTTGAGAAATTACCTGGCACTTATTGTATAGCATTGTTGTTTCCTGAAGGAAAAAATATTTTAATAAGCAAGGAGTATAAAGAATTTGGGCTATCAGCCTCACACTCCTGACCACTAGAACACTCAATTTAGCATTTCTTGGGTTTGGGAATTTGAGGTAGAAAATGAATGCTTAAATACTTGCAAATGTTTAAGACACTAATGTTATACACAAGGTCCTCTGAAATACATCCTAAAACTAGTTCACATGCTTTTGGAATAAAATCTCTATAAAAAAGAGCTGGTGCAATCCTCAAGCCATTGGAAGATACGCATTTCTGTCCTAAATTTTAAGGGCCCTTTGGGAAATGTCTAATCTCTTTTAAAGCAATTTTTGATCTTTATTGAAAATATTATTGATTGCAAATTATTGTTTGTACCACCATGTCTTCTAACATTAATATATAAGACTGAGTTGCACATTTTCTTATAATGATTAGAATAATGCCACTTAGTTAGAGACTGCAACTAAAGAACAAAGTAAATAATGAATAATGGTAGAAGGAAAACCAATAAACATTAAAGTCATATTCTTTAACATCAATCCTTCATGAGTGAATGCCCTAGCTAATTTTCATGATACAAGAATAGCCTCCCAAATTATTCCTTGTGCCTGCAATAATAGCTCAGTTTAAATTAATGGGACATGTATCAATTATTTTAACAGAAATATAACTAGCATTGATTCACTGGTTTTATGTGAGTGATGATTGTGAAACAGAATGTGTGACTGAATTCCAAAGGGCCAGATGTGAGAAATGTTTAAAACACCTGTTTATATCTTTTGCATGAAATTAAAACAAAATGTTTGCAATTAAAATCACTTACAATTTAATGGACAAACAGATGTATTAAGGCTGATCAAATCATCATTCTTTAAATAGACTCAAGAAAAGTTGTATGCATATGGCACACATCTACCAATGCAGTTTTATAAAAAAAACTTATAACACATCTATAGTTTGGGGTGCTGAAACTACTACAGTTTTCTAGTTGTTTTGGAAAGACATATATCCTTCTCAACTATGGTGAGAATTTATATGGTACTGCTGTCAGTACCATATAGCCCAGCCTAATCACCTGAATCGGATACTTCATAATCAGGTACAAGGAAGCACGGATCTTCACGTTTCACATAGATGTGGTGATAAAAATCTGCTATCTTGATCAGTGGTGGTATTCTACTGGTTCTGCCTGGTTCTGCCGAGCCGGTAGCAGCGGTGAGCAGCAGAGACCGAACCAGTTCTCTCCGCCACTCTGCTGGCTATGTTGTTGGGCCCACATACCCACCCGGGCTCCCATACTCACTTTTATCCTCTGAATTTGAAGTGCAGCTGCTTTGTGTGGCACAGAAGAGTGCCACACGACAGCTGCTGAAGTGACCGGGATCGTGCAGGCTTACAGGAGGTGAGTTAGAATGCCTCTGTGCCTGTGCAAATGCCTCTGCGCCTGCTCAAAGTGTGCATTTGGTGCACGTGCACACACACAAAGCGAGCTCACCAAGCCATGCCCACCGAACTGGTGGTAAAAATATTTAAATCCCACCACTGATCTTGATACAATAAAAGGCCATATTCTTCATGTACAAGCTAATTAGAAGAGCAGGTGGACAAACTAGATGTAACTGAGAAAACAGAGTCCCAACCACATGGATTTTTCCAATTGTGTAAGCCATATAATATTTATTATGGATAATGTTTGACAGATTGACATAAGATTATATGGACTTCTTCTTTGTTTAAATAACGTAAGGACCTTTTTCAGAGGCAGGATGGATCTATCAAGTAGGCTATCAGCATATCCAAAGAATAAATTCTGAATGGCTAAGAAACACATGGTCAGATGTAATAACATTTGGTGAAGACAATGAATTTTGTTATCCACATTTCATACATTTCAAGCTATTATTATTATAAAATGTTATTATTACAAAATTAGTGAACCAGCAAAATGATGTGGATATAATTTACTTGGACTTCAGTAAGGCATTTGATTGTTGACTTAAATCTATTACTTGATAAGATGGAAAAATGTGGGTCAGACAACATCACTACCTGATGGATTTGCTGACCAACCACACTCAATATGTAGTCCTTAATGGAACTGCATTTATATGGAGGGAAGTATGCAGTGAGGTACCCCAAGGCTTTGTCTTAGGACCAGTATTCTTCAATATCTTCATCAATGCTTTAGACAAGGGGATAGAAGGGGGATTCTGTGGAAATAAGCCAATCCATGTTTTGAAGTGGCAGAACCCCATGCAGAGAGCAGGACAAAAAACTGAACACCACTTTCACAGTTGAATTGAATCATTGCAAGGAAAGCTGCTCTGTCTTTCAGTTGAACTTCAGTCAAGTATTTTACACTGTATTAGTCTTATGTAGCACAAAGACACAGTGATTCAATAACTCTTTCAAAATTAAGCAGTTTATTGAACCAAGAAATAAAAGATCCAAGAGGACAAAACTGATGTATCTCATGATGGTATATAATAGAGAGGAGCATTGTTGGAATGACCTTGTTTTTAAACATGGTCACCTTTAGTTGTGAATGAATGGAGCATAGAGAAATAAAAAGTTGTATCAAATTTGAGGGTGCTTCATAAGGTCCAGCCTTGCTTTCTTAAATTTTTCTGCAGATTTTCACTGCTGGCAGAATATACCTATTGCCAGCACTGTATCTTCCCATATTAATAGGTTCTGGTCCCTCCATCTAAGCAAAGAAGGGAAGAGAAAGGCAGGGAAGAAGACTAGCATCCAGCCTCTACTAGCCCTGCCCCAGGGGTGGGATTCTACCTGGTCAGACCAGTTCTATAGAACCGGTTGTTACGATTCTGCACAGTTTGGAGAACTAGCAAATCGTACCACTGGCTGGCCCAGCCCACTCCTTACCTGGCAAACTTGCCTGCTAAATTGCTATTTTTCCTTTTTTTCCCCGACCATCAGCTGTTCTGCTGTGCTGGGAGATTTAGATTAGCTAGAAAGCAGGAAATCATTGAATTTCTTGCTTTCTAGCTAATCTAAAAGCAGAGCTGAACCTTCCTTAGGTCTGAAGTTTCTATTTTTCAGTGCAGACTCAGGTAGCCGATTGCAAAATGATACTCTCTGAGTGAATCTGTGCTTCTGTGAGCAACTCAATCTGCTGCCTGCTTTGCTTGCTTTTGGGTAAAAGTTGCTCTTTTTTTAAATAAAAGATTCAATATTTATAAACATGGTGTGTTGTAGTTAATTTTGTGAGTTGGCTTGCTAGCAAATTTTATGTGACAGACTCAAGTATCAGATTGCAGAAAGATAGATATCTTAGTGAATTTGTGATTGTGTGGGCAACTCAGTCTGCCTGCCTGCTTTGCCTGCTTTTGGGTAAAAGTTGCTCTTTTTAAAAATAAAAAATTCAATATTTACATAAATATTTATAATATTTACATACAAGCCACGCCCACCCAGTCACATGACCACCAAGCCGCACCCACAAATTAGGCCATGTCCACAGAACCGGTTGTTAAGAAATCTGAATCCCACCCCTGCCCTACCCTTGCTGCCTAGTGCTTCCTTTGCAATTTTTTCTTTTTGTAGCAAAGAGAAAGAAAAAAGTTAAAGAAAACCCTAGCTATTGAATTTGGGGGCGAATAGTGGTATGACTCATGGTTACAAAAAAGAGGAATTTTCCACTCATAGGGGACATGGATTTTGTTGCTTCCTTTGGAACAGACAAGGGGAACACCACAAACCCCATATGTATATTGTTCCTTCTGCCTAGCAAAGAGGAAACCAATTATGGCCAGTTTTACATCTGGTCCCAGAAGGGCTGGAGTCCAAGGAGTCAATATGGACACATTGAAGTTTGAATTAAAGCTGACAGTGGGCTATTTCTCTGCCTTTTCCAGCATCTTTCCTAGCCAAATCCACATTCACTTTCCCATCCTTTAGGCACAGTGCATTTCACAGAGACCAAAAGGGAGTTTTGTCTTGTTTAGGACCATCATCTAGAAAGATACATGAGATGTTTTCTTCTCCCAATTTACCAATTACCAACCTTATTAGGGAATTAGTAGGTCTCCAGTAAATGGATTACCAATCTGGCCTCTGCAGCAAGAATATGTAGTGAAGAGATAGAAAGGGACTTGTAGTCATCAAAAGTATGAAGGAGGAACAGATCCATGGGAGCTAGGTGTGGAAAATAACCTTGGATTCAAACTTTCAGGCAGTGAGAATGGTGTTCCATCATCCTGGCTGTGGATATCGATATTAGAAAAGTTTTAGTGTGGTTTAGAATTCGTCAAATATGTTACTTATACCTAATAATAGTATATATTGGGAAAGTTCAGCTTTAGTTTTATGTGAGCTGTGTAGAAGCAAATATTTATCATATCACTTCTGGCAAGATGATCTGGTTACCTTTATTTTGCTCATGTTTATTATTGTCAGCCTTTTCAGAAAAAAAAATACAGTAAATGCTTCAACATACACTTTCCACTAATTTTCCTTTCCTGTCCTTGGTTCAATGATATTTTAATTATAGCCTTTTGGGATTAGTTATGAATACTTGGTATAACTAAGCTTCATTTTTTTCTCCATTTTAATTTTGCTACGATTGAAAATGTTTTTTCTGAAAGATCAGATATCACGAAGTGCACGTTCCTGCAACAAGAGATTTTGTTTTTGAAGAAAAATATTGTTAGAGGACATATGGTGAGGTAGTGCATATAAAAAGCATTACAAATGTTAGCTTGCTTGGACAAAAGCTTTGGTTTTATGTATCACGTGTTAGACATGTAGAAAGTTTGGCATCAGTACCCTAATAAACATTCACAGACAAGCCATATCTTCTGTGTTTGCTCTTTTGTAATTCAAAAACTGTAACAGCAGAGCTTATTTTTGATGTGTAGCATTTTTTATAAAGTAGGAATATGAAATAGGATAAGGTTTTTTTTCTTGTTAGTGAAAACTCTGAACAGTATAGTTGTCTGAAAATTGTAACCAAATACTATTAAAAGGAATCCTTCCTTCCTTCCTTCCTTCCTTCCTTCCTTCCTTCCTTCCTTCCTTCCTTCCTTCCTTTCTTTCTTTCTTTCTTTCTTTCCACCCTCCCTCCCTCCCTCCCTCCTCTCTCTCTCTTTGTTGCTTTTGAAACTGTTCCCAAAAGATAGTAGTAGGTCTTTGCTTGCCTTGAAAATGCATCTTAGTAGGATTTGTTGTGAGATGAATTGGTGACTAGGATTTCACCACCCTCTAGGGGGTGCTTAATGAGCAGGCTTGCTTTATTGTTAGGGGAAAAAATGAAACAAAGCATGAAAAGATTCCAATCAAAAGAGGTGAGATAATCACTTATTTATTAGGTCTTTTCCTTTCTCAAGGGTACAGTTTAGCTAATTCAGTGCAGGCATTTAAATATCTTCACCTGATTTTGCCTCTATATTATTGCAGGTGACCTAGATTACTTGCTTGAATTTTCTCAAATGTTGGCTAGTGCTCCACTGCCTACAGTCTGCCAGTTCTGGGCTTAGAGCCTGCCGTGGAGAGTATTGTCCAGCTCATTCTGAAATTGCAGCAACTGTACATTGGGAATGTGCTTAAGTACACACAACAGATCTGTAGTAAATAATGAGTAGAGATCTGTAGAAAGGGCCATCTGCCTGCCAAAGGAAAAAGCATCAGGGAACAAAGAAGCCCTTGTAAGTTTGTAACTGTTAAAGTGGTGATTTGTAATTAGAGGCTGTAGCCTCCATGACATTTTCAATTTTCAATGGAATTTTGATAGTAGAATAGTAGAATCTAAGAAGCTGTTTATGTTCTTACAGGAAATAAGAGAACAGTGTGACATTCTGTATACCAATAAGAACAGCAGATACCTTCCCATCCAATTCATGTGTAATGAGTCAGAGGCATTCCAATAATTAGGTAGAAAGTGGGCATTATTAAAGGTGGGAGGAATCTTTGTATCCATTTCTTGAACTCCCTTCCATTAGAAAATACAGTTGTGTGGGCTCTTTAAATTGTATTGCTGCTATCACAAATTAGTTTGCTGCCCTCACATGGAGACATCAGTCTCATTGACAGTACTGGTCTTCCAACTTGTTTTTCCACCTATCCTCAATCTACTAATTCATTATTTCCTAAAACTATAAATGCCAACATGCAGCTACATTAGTAAAACATCACAAAGTCTTTTTAACCTTTACAACATGTCTGAAGGGTCTAGGGCAACTCACCACAGCCAACTTGTTGTGGTCAACTCGTTGTGGCCAACCTGCCAAAACCAACTGAAAGTGACTAACTCCCTGCAGGACAACTCATAATGGCCAACTCGCCATGGCACAACTTGCTGCTGGACAAGAGTTACACTAATATCAAATAAATGATGGAATAGAATCATAAAAGAAAGGATGCAAAAGGAAGGACAAAATGAAATGTGAATATCAAAATTTTAAATAATTTTTAAATTATTTTAAATAATTAAATTGAATTGTTGAATTATCTCACAGTAAGTTGTCATGTGGCAAGTTGGTCATGGTGAGTTGGTCATGTTGAGTTGTCCTGCTCTGTTGTGAAACTTATATCATAAGCGATAATTTCATTAAATAAACCTTTTAGGATACTGGCTTTAATTTTCTACAATAAGTTTTAAGGTCATTTTTTTTGTTGCATCATTTTTGGTCAGCATCAGTTTGTGAAGGCCAAACCATTTTGTGGGTAAAGAACTGTGCCAGTTGACTGCAATGATTAGTAGATTTCATAGGTTAGGAAACCATACACAAACAATTATTTATTATTCACTGTCTAGATAGAACAAATGAAATGCTTTGACGTGAAAACTTGTAAAGACACTTGAGAAACAGAAATGATCTTTTTCATGATCCATTCTTTCACAAGCTTGTCCTCCATGCCCTGGATCCATCTTTTACCTTAAGTTTGTAGCTTGGTGGTTCCCACTGCCAACCCCTATCTTCCAAGAGTGTCTTGTATGACATCCTTCCTCTATGCTGGTATGCTAGAAAGGTAAGAATCTCACAACCTATACCGCCTTTCTGCTGATTGAAAGATAAAAAGGCAAAGAAATGAAACAATCCCATTAGGTATCCTCTTGACCTAGTGGTATAGAGGCAGGTGACTAAATTAATTAGTTCTTCACTATTTTTCCTTGGAAGATACACCAAACTTACCAGAGAATAAAAAAAGAAATCACTTAACTTTTTTTTAAAAAGAAAGAAATACAAAAGCATATATTAACATTTAGATGCAAACATTTAAAGGTGAACAGGATACATTTCAGAGTTGTTGACTTTGCAGTAAAAAGCTGTTAAAAGAAATGTCTAAAAGAAAATGCCATGCGCCAATCAGAACAGAGAATAATGCTGGCCCAAATTGATAGCCTATATATATACTGGCAATCACACATTACATCTTGTTTTTGTCCTGAGTCAGTTGCAATGTGATCTGATATAGGAGGACATTTTCACGAGCCCTTTGCTGTGGACTGATCTTTTTTTTTTTAATTACATTTATATGCCGCCCTTCTCCAAAGACTCAGGACGGCTTACAATTTTTGGAGTGCAACCCAATGCGCTCAGCAATAGCCTTCATTCCATTGTATATGCCTGCTTAATACTAAGCGGCATTTTTACAAAGTTAGCTTATGCCCCCAACAATCTTGGGTCCTCAATTTACCTACCCCGGGAGGATGGAAGGCTGAGTCAACCTTGAGCCTGGTGGGATTCGAGCCTGCAGTAATTGCAGACAGCTGGAACTTAAGTGCTAGGCATTTAACAGCCTGCACCACCAAGGCTCTTTTATGATTTGGGTGGGGGGCAGAGGACTTAGTGGTACTGCCACCAACTTCTCCCCTTCCCCCTGCAGAGGTAGGATCATTAGGCAATTAACAGACCCTAATGGGATCCAGAAGGTTTTCCTTGAGGATCTGATGGGCAGTTTGTTTGAGGCCTTAATAACTTACTGCCTGGAATAGACATGGAACTAAGACCTTGGTTGAACGGTTTCTATGTGGCCTAAGGTGAGATTGGAACTTTTGGTCTCCTGGTTTGTAGCTTAATGCTTTAACCACTACACCAAACTGGAGGTTTATCTATGACCTAAGGGCCACTTGAGCAGTGCAAGTGGGTATGGTACTGAAAGCAGTTCCAATAAGGCTCCACAGCCATTTGCACTACTCAAGTGACCCTGAGGAAACAGATAAACTTTCAAGTGGCCTCAACAACTCTGTAAAATAATGCAAATGACCAACTGTGTGCAAGGAATATAAATCATTCCATTCCCCACCATCCAGTCAAAATTGGAGAAGCTTCTTGCATGAGAAGCAAAACGTCTTCAAAGAAAAATAAGAAAGTTCAGTTGCCTCTTGAAAAAGCACCTTTGGGATAATTATGTCCACCTCTGAAACAAAATGAAGACTGCGGTTCCAACTTTATATGCCAACTTATATGCAGACAGCAACATTCAATGTAATGCTATTAGGCAAACAGAATGATTATGGTGGAATGAGAATGTGGAAATATTATCCAGGGAGTTTCTCAGTAGGGAATCTGCATTCTAGTTCAACATCTTAACTATTATACTACAATGGCTCTCCTATGAAGATAATTTTCATCCTCCAAGCTACCATTATTTTTGGTTCAGAATTATGTGTATTTTTCTAGGTTCATTTCCTTCACTATGGTGTTTTAGTCTAGACCTTGTCCTCATTATGATTCTTAAGAGATTTTTAAAATTGTGTAGAGAATCCTGAACAGCAATTTAAGGATGCATGAATGAATTGCTGGTAAAGATAAGTACTAGAAGCTGATATTTATGTTCCATCCACTTAACAGCCTCACAACCATAACAATAAAGATTCTACAATTGTAATTTATCTCCTTCTCTCTTATAGGCACCATAAGTGCTTTGAAGATAAAAGGCCCATAGACGAATAAAGAGCCAGGTTTCAAAATACACAGAGTTACAGCATTAACTATTAATTTTAGAGATAAAGCAGTTGGAAATAATTTGCAAGATAAGTCACACCTGTCAAGGAGTTTAAAGTAAGAAAGTTTGTGAGCATTGGAGGCTGTTACTGTTGTGAATTATTTCAGGGGTAATAAATTACAATATTTAAAGGTTGCACTTATTAATTATTGTTATTTGATGCATTCTGTCTTTATTTGTTTATGCTTATTCTGTTTTGGCCTTTTATACCATTCCTATGTCTGAAGATATGAAGAAGTGCTGTACCAGAACAGTGCTTTTTAACCCGTTATATAAATACCACTGGTGGTACTTTGGTACCTGGAGGGTGGTACGCATACCCTGAGTTGAAAAACACTGTAAAAAAGTGTAAACAAAGAGTAAAAGTGTAGTGAGGGGATGAGCTGTAGTGATGGCAGCACCACAGAGGCCTATGGGAGAGTCAGCTGCTGGGGTGTTGCTGTGGCTCTTCTGAGCACCCAGGCTTGGCGCGTGAAGCTCCAGCTGATCGGTGCTTCCAGGCAGTGGTGGGATTCAAAAAATTTTACTACCAGTTCTGTTGGTGTGGCTTGGTGGGCATGGCAGGGAAAGGTTACTGCAAAATCCCCACTCCCTCCCCACCCCACTAACCTGCTTTCCAGCTCCATTCTCCTGTGCAGGCCAACAAAAGAAGACCCAGCCGATCAGCTGGGACTCGGGAGGCAGAGAATAGATGGGGGTGGGGCCAGTCAGAGGTGGGATTTGCCGGTTCTCCGAACTACTCAAAATTTCCACTACCGGTTCTCCAGAACTGGTCAGAACCTGCTGAATACTATCTCTGCTTCCAGGAGCTGCGCAAAGCCTTGGGGAGAAGAGTCAGCTGGAGCTACACTGGAAGAGAAAAGGAGGAGATTATGGCAGGAAAGGGAGAGAGAGAAAAAGATGATGGGGAAAGAGAGACGGAGAAGAAGAGAGGCTTCTCTGAGGCAGGTAGAGGGAGAGAAGGGGTTAGAACGATGCAAATATTAATGTCAGAGAACAGGCACAAGTTGCCCATTAAAAGTGTAGTAAGTTGGTGTACAGATAGTTCTCAACCTACGAGCACAACTGAGCCCAAAATTTATGTTGCTAAGAGTTAAATGAATTTTGTTCTGTTTTATGATGTTTTATTCCATTTTACGATGTTTCTTGCCACATTTTTTAAAGTGAATCACGGCAGTTGTTAAATTAGTAACACGGTTGTTAAATGAATCTGGTTTCCCCATTGACTTTGCTTGTCAGAAGGTTGCAACATGGCCCTGAGACACTGCAACTGTCATAAATATGAGTCAATTGTCAAGCATCCAAATGCAAATCACGTGACACTCGGGATGCTGCAACTGTCATAAAAAAAAATGGCCATGAGTCATTTTTTTCAGTGCTGATGTAACTTCGAACAGTCACTAAGCGAACTGTTGTAAGTTGAGGACTACCTATACTTTATCATTTTTTCCCTCCTTTTTTTTGGGTCATCAAGTTTTTGACACCTTGTTAGGCGACTGGTGGTACTCAGGGGTGGGATGCTACTGGTTCTGCCTGGTTCTAAAGAACCAGTAGCTCTGAAGAGCAGCAGACACCGAACCAGTTCTGTTTGCTGCTGTTTGGCCCACCCGCCCACCCGGGCTCTTACCTGTCCTTTATTTCCTGCTTTTTCAAACTCAGCTGCTTTGCGCGGCACAGCTGAGTTTGAAAAGGCAGCAAAAAACAGGCTTTTCAAATGCTGTGCACCCGCGCACAGCGCTTGTCAGCTGTCCAGGAGGCACAGCCTAAGGTTTTTTTACACGCATGCACAGCAAAATGTAGTCACCGAACCGGTAGTAACACCAGTTGAATCCCACCCTAACCCTATCTCATTATACAATTAAGAGACTATAAGCCAAATTCAAAGGAAAAGAAGAAAGAGATCTTCTCTGGAATATACCTTGATGGAAAAGGTAGAGCATTCATAATCTGTGATTTAGAAGTAGACTAAATCATATCAATAGAAAACTTAGGGAAAATCCGAAATAAGTCAAAACTTCAAAGAAACTGTATCAAAGGATTTCTCAGCATCCTAAGAAATTATAGCTGATGGGTCTAATCTATTTTGAATTAAAGCAGGATCATTGATTAAAAGTCTGATATTGTGAGAAGCTTCACAGCCCTGCATAAAACCAGCCTCAGTTGGATACTTAATAGTTCAAAGAACTGCTGTGGTCTAGGGGCTAAAGTGGTTGCTAAAATTTTAGCATCCACTTTTATCAAAGAAATCCATCTATAATTAGAAAACATAGTAGGATCCTTGCTGTTTAGGCACAATGCTGGTCACTGTCTCATTGTCAGCAAGGAGAAATGTTACCATTTATTTTCAGTAGAATATGAGATTACAAATCCAGTGTTTGGACCAATCCAGTATGATACAATCAGACTATGGAGCCTTCCAATTTCTGCTGTAGGACTTTACTGGCAGAAGCTATGAAGCTTGTGTGATAATTCACCTCAAATAAATTATTTGCTGGTGTCCCTTAGCAAATCAAAAATGTAATTGAATTTCTATTGATATGGGAAAAAATGGTTCTTCATAAATGATTTCTATTTATATGGGGGGAAATGATTCTTCAGATCCATATTTCCTGATAAATCTGTTCATTGTCTGTAAATAATATTTAGTATGTCACTGTTTTGCTAAGTGTCAGAGCAGTGAGCAATTGGTTCCTTTGGCTCCAGAGACAATAAGCACACCCAGTGAATAAAGGGATTTTAACCTTTGTTATTAACTTAAGCAAACAGATTGGAAAGCATAATATAAAAAAGGCATAAAAAAGTATATATATACTAAGCAAGATAATATCCAAATCTCTTACAAAATGCCAAGTATTCCTTAATAATGACAACTGAGATACCGCAAGGGGGCTGTCCAATTTCCACAGTATTCAGGCACCAGATTCTCTGCAGAGGCTTCCAATAAACAAAACCCCAAGGTTTTTTTTAATCACAAACTGGCTCCATGACTTCATGGTCCTGCTATGGTCAGGAGGCTGCAAGAGCTAATCTTGGCTGGGTGGCTTATGACTCCAGGATAGGAATCAAAAATCTGGGATTTTCAGAGCTTTGAAAAACTTTGCAGTTAAGGGAAGACACCCTCCTCCGCTGCCCACTTCATCTTTATTCAATAAAGAAGAGTTAAAAAACCTTGATCATCACCATGCATATTAAAGAAGGTCTCACTAACATTTCATAAGCCGTGATGGCACAGTGGTTAGAATGCAGTATTTTCAGGCTAATTCTGTTAACCACCAGCAGTTTGATTTTCATCGGCTCAAAGTGGACTCAGCCTTCCATCCTTCCAAGGTTGGTAAAATGAAGACCCAGATTGTCGGGGGCAATATGCTGACACTGTCAACCACTTGAGTGGGCTGTAAAGCCCTATGAAGTGGTATATGAGTCTAAGTGCTATAACTATAAGAAAACTATATAACTACAGTATATATAATTATATATATTATAACTATAACTATAACTATTATAATATAGTTATATAGTGTATGCATGCACGCTATTGCTATAAGCAAACTATATATCTAGTTTGCTTATTCAGTAGCAATAGTGTGTGCTCATTCACACACACACACACACACACACACACACACACACACACAGAGTTAAAGTTTACAGTTATAGTTTGACCTGATCTGGTATGTATGAAGGACAGATAAACAATCTGGTTAGCATTATAAATAAATACTTCAGGAGCAGAGGTGGTTCAGCAGGTTCTGACCAGTTCTGGAGAACGGGTAGTGGAAATTTTGAGTAATTTGGAGAACTGGCAAATACCACCTCTGACTGGAGATTTTACAGTATCCTTCCCCTGCCACGCCTACCAAGCCACGCCCACAGAACCTGTAGTAAAAAAAAATGAATCCCACCAGTGTTCAGGAGAATTTTTATGTAGTTTTTTCACAGTTTTGGTATATTAAGATGACATCTTATTACACAGTTTTATATAGATGTTTAAGTGGTACTGATTGTAACTTGTTCTCTCCCTGTCCCATCCTTTTCATGTACTCTTGCTGAATTTGTATGTACTTTAACTGAAAGAAATCTGAATATTTTATAAGCCTCAGTTCTGAATAAGGATGTTTCATATTGTATTACCAAGCCTGTAGCTATCATGTCTTACATGTAGATATTATTTCTGGAGCACGATACGAATCAATTTTTCTTTGTAAAATGAATTTGATTTAATTTTCATGTAAGAATAAAACTCAATGGTTTTCAACAGATTAAAAGAAAAAACAATATAACAGCATAGCTGTGAGCAGTTACAGCTAAAATTATAGCAAGTGTCAGCAGCTGAAGATTACTGCAATACCAAATGACACCTATTCCTTCAGCCTCAACTTCATGGCTGGGTTTATGGGTTTCACCAATTTGTTTTCAATGTTTTTCCAAGACCAATAGAAAGTAAACAGGATTCTAGACCATCGTCTGATGTTTTGCTCCTTGTCCCATTCCATTCATTTATCAACCTGGTCATTTAGGAAAACAGCAGGAGTCTACTTAAAATTGGCTGATAATTGCTTTTTGCTCAATGACTCAGCCTGTCAGGAAGCATGTTTTATTATTGTGACTTTCTATTTATTTCAAGCTGTCTTTAAATGTGCTGGGATAAGCATGAAAAATAAAGCTGATATAAGTTCCTATTTGATTTTTCTCTATTGTCCCTCTCTTTCACTTTTATCTCTCTGTTTAGATAGGATAAAGGAAGGCCCTTCCAACGTCATTTTCATCAAGGCTGATGGGCAAGATAGCAATTATTTGCTGCCTGTTATCTGAGAGTCCGTCAATTCCCCCATTTGGCAGCTGATCCAATGAATGTCAGGAAGTAATGACTTGACAGTTTGTGATGCAACAGAGGGATCAGAGGAGGACAGTATGTGCAGAGCCCCAGGGAATAGGAGACTAAAGGTTCTGTCAAATCATTCCAATTGGCTGGATAATTAGTATAGATTTCAGACATAAAAATGGAAGGTTTCAAAGTATCTTGTCTGGGACATCAAAATATCAACACTCTTTGCAATTTCCAAAACAGAAATATGCACACAAGTTGTGCACACAGAAATCATTGCTTGTGAATTATTTTCACTGATATGGTATATAGGTAGTCTTTGACTTACAACCCCAATTGAGCCCAACACTTATGTTGTTAAGTGAGACATTGCTTAAATGAGTTTTGCCCCATTTTACGACCTTTCTTGTCCACAGTTGTTAAGCGAATCACTGCAGTTATTAAGTTAGTAACATGGTTGTTAAGTGAATCTGGCTTCCCTATTGACTTTGCTTGTGAGATTGCAAAAAATCATCACATGACCCTGGGACACTGCAACTGTCATAAATATGAATCAGTTGCCAAGTGTCTGAATTTTGATCACGTAACCAGGAGATACTGCAATGGCCGAAGGGCAAAAAATGGTCATAAGTTACTTTTTTTAGTTCTGTTGTAACTTTGAACACTCACTAAGCAAACTGTTGTAAGTCGAGGACTATCTGTATTAGGGCATGCTGAGTCATTGCAATTCACTGGGAACAACACTTGGCAAGTTGGAAAGCTTTTAATTTATGGGTTGTAACTATCATTTGAGCCTCTCTTAACTTGTGCAACTGACATCAGTTTCACCAATCAGCAGTTCGGCTGATTGGTTTGTTTAATTAGGATGAAATGTATGATATTGAGTGTAAAGTAGGCATTAAAATGCAGGACTTGTGAGGAGATCCAGGTTCTAATTGCTCCTTAGGCATGTTGGGGAAATCATTCTGTTTCAGTCCTAAATTGTGAAGTTAAAAATCATTTATGTCCCAAGCCACACTGGGCCTACATGGTTGATTATAATATATGAACTTCAGTGAAGAACCTTTCTTCTCCAGTGAATATGAAAAAATACAGTAGAAAACCTTGTATTTTGTACAAGAAGTGATAAAAATACAGAAGCAAAATCTCTAGATGTCACAAGCTTTATATAAATTATTTAAAAAGAAAAAAACAGGATGACTGGACAAAATATTTTCAGTAGAGTTCCTGAGGATTTTGATTAGTCCTGGAATTCTAAAGAAAAGGACCAAATTTTGATTCCCTGTTCATGTCCACCCATGGTTTTAATTTTTATGAAGGCCTCTGAAGTTTGGCTTTTCCACATAGCCTTGGATAATAAAATGTTATGAACAATGAGGTCTTCTGGTTTCATTTGTTATGACGAGTTGGCTGTTCCTTGAATACAAATAGTCCTAGACTTACAACTGTTCATTTAGTGACAGGTCGAAGTTTTAACAGCACTGAAAAATGTGACTTATGTATGGTTTTTACACTTAAAACTGTTGCAGCATTCCCCATAGTCAAATGACCAAAATTCAGATGCTCAGCAACTGACTCATATTTATAATGGTTGCAGTGTCCCAGAGTCATCTGATCACCTTTTGTGACTTTCTGAAAGCAAAGTCAATGGGGAAGCATTATTCCATTAACAACCATATTATTAATTTAACAACTACATTTATTCACTTAAGAACTGTGGTGAGAAAGGTCATAAAATGGGCAAAATTCCCTTAATAAATGTCTCATTTAACAAGAGAAGGTTTGGACCCAATTGTGGTTGAAAGTGGAGGAGTACCTGTACTGAGATTTTTGTAATTGTAAAGTAAATGTGGGTGTTCTTAGATTAGAACCTTTTTATTCTACATATGTAAACAGCCAAGTTCTTTTGGAGTTGGAGTGACATGTTAGCAGAAATAAGTAAATAAATACTTTATTGAATAATCTATGAGTAGGTGATAAGGCAAGGGTTAACTAAAAATAATTGCAAATATAACATTCAAATAATATTTGTCAGAGTTAAAATACATTGGCAAACCATGCAATCTAAATAAAAGTATGCTAGTCCATCAATGGTTAAAAATTAAAAATTGACCCTATTTTGTGGTTCATTCTTTAGCTTTCTACACATAAAGTATCTATTATGGAATTGAACTGAAGAATTGAAAAAAATATAGAAAGAATGTATATATTAAGGAAAGCTTTTATTACATGAAATGAAGGAATTTTCTTATATAATGAGGTAGTATTTTGACAGAACAAAGTTATTGTGTATGTTCAAAAGTGTAACAGAATGCTTGCAGGCTGATATATCTCCATGTCCTTAAGGAACAGTTGTTTGGACCACATGAGAACATTTTCACCCATTAAAGTACATTAAGGAACTCATTCCAGATAATTATTTGGAAAGAAATTGAACAGAAAACTCATCTCCACAGTTGCTCCAGATATTGGAAATAGGGAAATGTACTAGTGTAGACTTTTAATTATTATGTGTATTTAGAATTCCCATCTGCTTTCAAATATTCATTATTCTTATACACTGATATCTCATCTTATCAGTCATCTATAATCTTGATTTCAATCCCAGGTCATTGAAGTGATACAAAATTCAGATGCCCTTACTAGCCAACTAAGATGGTCTGAGCCAAGTTTTTCTTGATCAAGCTTGGCTGCATGTTTTGCTGCATGAACCAAATGTCTTTCTATTCATTTCTTTGAATTTGGTCCAGAACTTAAAGGACAGAATACCACAAGGCTAAATTATAAAAGAACTTGCTGAGGAAGAAATCAGCTGGATATCAAATTAATTACCAAATGCTAATCTTTTTTTTGGTAAGAAAAGTGTAGAAATATATTAACATTATAAAATGTTGGATTTTTTTTTCCAAAGGGAATTGTTTATGTTAGAGTATTGAATGTTGTATTTTAGTGAATGTTTTGGATCCAAGCAGCAACAGGCTAGAAACAAAAACAAGCCGTGGGTGAAACATTTATCAGTGTGAGGATGATGTTCAACCAATTTATGAGTTTATGAGCAACCAAGGCACAAAGAAAACTTTTAATAACAGTAAATGGCTTGACTAATTAAGACTAGCACAAAGATCTGCTAACTTTGCAGCAGATCAATAATGCTCCTTAATTGAGAGTATAAGAACCAGCCAGAATCCCTACCAACTTTATCCTTATTTTTAATGACCACATTGCAGAAATAAAGGTTTTGTAGCATACAAATGATTTTCACAGTAATTGCTTTTGCTATGAATATTTAATCAGCATAAGAATGGCAAAATTGCTATTATACAAATGTGCTTTACATTTACTATCCAAAAAAGGCCTCAAGTGCTATTATATAAGTGATTTTTATTGTTTACAACTGAACTAAATAAAAACAGTGAGTATCTTCCAGGGAAATTTAGGCACACTTTAGACTTACTGAATTAAATGAAACAGAAGCATGCAAAATGAAACTCATTAGGTATCCCTAATTTTCCATGGGTTGCATTTATTCAGGAAGCAAAGAGACTCCAATAGTCTCCCTAGCCATATCATCTTGGGCTAATTGTCCCATGGTGGAGTGTCCTTCATACTTTCTTGGTCACACCAGATTTAAAACTGTAGTTGATTTAAAACACCAGACTTAAAACTGTACTTGAGTTTGGGCTTCAAATTTTAAACTGCTAAGACTATATCGGAGAGTCACTGTGGTGTAATGATTAAAGCACCAGGCTGGAAATCAGGAGGCCCTAAGTTCCACTCGTGCTTTAGGCACAAAACCAACTAGGTGAACTTTGGTCACAACTTCTCTCTCAATCCTGGAAGGGTGCAATGTCAAACCACTTACAAAATCTTTGACTTGAAAAGAAAGAAAGGAAAGAAAGGAAGGAAGATAGGAAGATAGGAAGGAAGGAAGGAAGGAAGGAAGGAAGGAAGGAAGGAAGGAAGGAAGGAAAGCATTCTATTTTCTTAAAAAACCAGGATTATGTATCCTAGATGAGGACAGAAGTCCCTAACCCAGACCAGTCTTATTTATTTATTTATTTTTATTTATTTTTGTCAAGTGATTATAAGATAACAGGTATAAGTATAAACATAGTTATGAATACATGAAATGGATACATATAAGAAAAATAAAAAGAAACAATAGGACAGGGATGGTAGGCACGTTGGTGCGCTTATGCATGCCCCCTACAGACCTCTTAGGAAAGGGGTGAGGTCAATAGTAGACAGTCTAAGGTTAAAGTTTTTGGGGTTTGGGGAAGAAACCACAGAGTCAGGTAGAGTATTCCAGACCTTGACCACTCTGTTGCTGAAGTCGTATTTCCTGCAACCAAGTTTGGTGCTGTTAACCTTGAGTTTGTATCTATATTGTTATGGTTGAAACTGAAGTATTCATTGACCGGTAGGACATTGCAATGTATGATTTTATATACTATACTTAGATCGGACTGAAGACAGTGTAGTTCTAGGTTTTCTAGGTCTAGAATTTCAAGTCTGGTGATATAAGGTATTCTGCAACGAGTAGAGGAGTGGAGAACTCTTCTTGTAAAATATTTCTGGACTTTCTCAACTGTATTAATATCAGATACATAATGTGAGTTCCAGACTGATGAGCTGTATTTGAGTATTGGTCTAGCAAATGTTTTGTATGCCCTAGTTAGTAGAATGATATTACCAGAGAAAAAGCTAGGATTAGGTTAACAACTCTTAATGCCTTTTTGGCTATGTAGTTACAGTGGGCTCTAGCACTTAGATCATTAGAGATGAGTACTCCAAGGTCCTTGACAGAATTTGGATCATCAACAAGGTCTTGACTATTCAGCTTGTATTTTATTTTCTGATTTTTTTTGCCAATATATAAGACAGAGCATTTATTTGTTGAGATTTGGAGTTGCCATTTGTTTGGCCATTCTGATACATAGTCGAGGTCTTTTTGAAGGATAGCAGTATTGTCGGTGGTGTTGAATAGCTTTACATCATCAGCGAAAAGAATGCAGTTGCTCTTAATATGATCACAGGGGTCATTTATGTAGAGTATGAAGAGAGTTGGTCCTAGAACACTGCCTTGGGGGACACCACTGTTGACAGGTACAGAGTTTGATAGGATGCTCCCAATTTTGACCACTTGTTGTCTGTTTGACAGGAATGCTTCTATCCAGTTACGCAGGTATCCAGATACCATAAGATTTTAGTTTTAGGAGTAGTTTGTCGTGTACCACTGAATTGAAGGCTTTACAGAAGTCTATGTAGATTGTGTCTATTGCTTTGCTCTGATTGAGTTGTGTAGTCCATATCAGTTTTTGCAGTGTAAGAGTTGCAGATTACAGGATAGTTTTTCTGAAACCAAAATGTTTATTAGAGAGTAGGTTGTTAGTCTCTAAGTGGAGGATAATGGATTGGTTAATAATTGATTCCATGACTTTACAGGTGACGCAGCATAAAGAGATTGGTCTGTAATTTTCAACTAGGCTGGGGTCTCCCTTTTTGAAGATGGAAATGACCATGGCCAGTGACCATAGGTTTGGCAAGGAGTTGGTCCTGAAAGATTTTTCAAAGATTATGCTTAAAGGTTCGGCTAGGCAGTGGATAGCTTTTTAAAGAAGTAGGCACATATTCCATTCAGTCCAGTATTTATTTAAATATTTAAATATGACAATAAGAAGTAGTACAGAAAGGCAAATGAGTTATTATCACATTATCTGATCTTTTTCCAGCTTATTTGTTTCAAAAAAATGATCACATGACCCTCAACCATCACAAATATGAACCAGTTGCCTAGCGTCCAAATTTTGATCACATGACCATGGGGATACTGCAATGGGCATAAGTGTGAAAAATGGCCATAACTCATCTTTTTCAGGGCCCTTGTAACTTTTGAACAATAGTCATTAGACGAACTGTTGTAAGTCAAAGACTACCTTTAGTAAGGTGATTCGCATTGCTAAATATGCACTTCTAACTTTCTGGTCCTCTGTAGACCTACATGGCTTCCATTCTTCCTTGATGCAATCAGTGGAAGAAAAAAGGGAAGAAAAATCAGTCACTTTAAGTCTGAATTTTGTGGCATCACAGGAGGCTATAGGATCGTGATGGCGAACCTATGGCACACATGCCCCAGGTGGCACGCAGAGCCATTTGTGCGGGCATGCAAGTCCTAGCCAAAGTTACCTGCACTGCGCATGCGTGCACCTCCCAGCTGATTTTTGGCCTGTTTGAGGCCTTTTTTGCCCTCCCGGAGGTTCGAAGGAATCTTCTGTAGCCTCAGAAGGCTGAAAAACAGGCCTTCCGGAAATACAGGAAGTGCCCGTTCTCAGCCTCCAGAGGGCCTCTGGAGTTTGGGAGAGGCCATTTTTGTCCTCCCAGAGGCTCAAGGGAAGCCTCTGCAGCCTCGGGAGGCTGAAAAATGGGCCTTAGGGAAATACTGGGAGTGCCGACACTGGCCCGTTTTCAGCCTCAGGAGGGCAAAAAATGGCCTCAAATGGGCCAAAAATCAGCTGGGAGGTGTGCACTTGCACAGTGCAGGTAAGGGGGCAGGGCAGAGGTGTTGCATGTGCATGCATGGGGGGGGCGGCACATTGCATTGTAGGTGCCGGCACGCACACGCATGCTTTCAGCACACCACAACAAAAACGTTCACTATCATTGCTATAGGATAAGGAAAACTATATACTCAGATGTGAAGATTGCAATTTCCCCAGCATTGCCAATAAATGAAGAAATGAAGATAGTGAATCCATGGAAGTGGATCTATCTATCTATCTATCTATCTATCTATCTATCTATCTACCTACCTACCTATCTATCTATCCTATCCTATCTATATCTATATCATCTATCATCTATCATCTATCTATCTATCTATCTATCTATCTATCTATCTATCTATCTATCTATCTATCTATCTATCTATCTATCTATCTATCTATCTATCTATCATCTATCCATACAGTATCTATCTTTCATGCATTACCCCACTAGGCAATATATTCTAAGGTAAAGAAATGTCTGCAAGCAAACAACCAAGCTCAGAGAACACCAAGAACTCTAAAGATAGTGAATGCCTTTTCAAACAGCCAGGATGTGTTTTTAATCGGATGCCATATGGCTGAAACAATCCATGCAGCAACCTTCGCCATCGTTGTGCCATACAATTATTTTGCTATTATCCCCAGCCAAACTGACTCTGGCCCTGCGGCACCTTTGGGAATGTTGGTGAGCTGCAAGTTCTTGCAAAAATAAATAAATAAATGAATGATACCGGAGGGGCCTTGAGATTCCATCTGTTATTCATTAGTGCTTAAGATGCAATCCCAGCTGTGTGATAAAAAACTTTGAGAAAGTCTGCATCGATATATTTAGATTGCAATTCTATACGTACTCTTCGAAGGCTGACACTCATGTTTGCTCTCCTGTGATAGATTTGCTAAATATAATCTTTAGGATTATTTCAGTGACTATATTTTAAACATTCATTTTTCAAGTTGATTTTTCCCCCAGTGCCATACATGAGTGCTTTGGCTACTTTTTAGCAGTGATCCGTTTGAGTTAGATATTATTTGAGATTGTTAGCGTGGCTTGATAGAAAGAAGAACTGCTTACCATGCCTCCTGAAGAAAGAATCAGGGAACCAGGGATAGTAAAGCAAAACCAGGTAGATTTTGTCCTGGAACTTCTTAATACATTGAATGTTGAAAAGAACATTGAAAACTGCTTATTTTTATCTTGATTCTTTAACTAATTTTCTTTCTCTCTAATTCTGTTTTGCTATTTGCACTTTCTTTTTCTTTTTTTCTTCTTTCTTTCTCTTTTCCCTTTATAATCTTTCTTTATATTTTCATTTATTTATATTTATATTACATTTGAAAATGTGTATTTATATGTAAAGGCACGTATATAATTTTTATTAAGAGTTTTTATATAAGTAAAAAGCAAATGTTTAGATTGCTATTCTTGGAAGCCAAGCTGGCTCAGACATCTGCCTTTTAGCATTAGGTGAAATCCTGACTTCTGACATTGTATTTCATGTTAGTGTCATGCTTGTAGGCTTCCAAATTCCTCTCTATTAGTAGCATTTGTTTATTACTATGCATTTTAACAGCACTAATACACTTATTAGTTTTATTTTTATTTATTTTATTTTTATGTATTTATATATATTTATAATATTTAATATTTTATTATCTTAATCCAATTGATTGTGACATACCACAGTCCTCTGGACAGTGGGCAGACTAAACATTTTAAGATAAATAAATTCCTGAATGTTGTTATTTTGGTGTCTGATGGCAGACCTATGGGCACGAGGATGGTCAATGCTATGAAAGGATGCGTAATAGAATTCAGAAGTCTTGCTTTATTAGTTTATTGTAACAAAAATCACAAAGAAGCCTACAGTACTTCTTCAGCTTAATTTATTTGCAAAGGGCTATTTTAAGGGAATCAAAAATGTAGGCAAGGTGAGCAACAGAAGCAAACAGTGGGTGATACTGCCTGCTGCTTGCTCCTCTATCACTTCACACTCATCTTGGCTTCATAAAGTTCTCAGGTGGACCAGTCCAACACAGTTTTATGTAGCTAACAGGTAGATTGCACTGGGGGTATTTTTAGGGGATGAAGTCCACTCATAGATTTCCATAGCAGATCTAGCCAATGAAATTTAAAGTAGGCTGGCCTATCCATTAGTGCCAGGGTATCAAACTCAATGCCCATGGGCCGGATAGGGTGTTTCTGGCATGGAAACAGCAAGGACTGGCCCACGATGCCTTTGCCAGCAGGAGGCCATCACAGCCAAAAATGGAGATTGGGAGCCCGTTTTCGCTAGCAGAGAGCTTGGGTCATCACAGGTGCCCCTGACACAAGTGATGTCAAGTTGGTCACACCTACCCTGGGCACGCTCATCCTGGCCCCCCGAGGTCAAACACAACCCTGATATGGCCCTCAATGAAATTGAGTTTGACACCTCTGCATTAGTGAATGCAGCTCTGTGTTATCCAATAAATAGATTGTGTTGACAGGGTCATTCTTTTTAGCAGAATTTGTTGCATGGTTAATTTTTATATCCAGCATGTTTCTTCTGGATGTTTCTTCACTTTTTATATCTAATTATGTGGGTACTCTATTTTCAATGCATAATATTATGCAGGAATCCACCTGTGGAGGCAGGTGTCCAAACCTGGCATTCCTTTGAGCCTCCAAATTCCTTAAACCAGCTTTTCTTTTTGTGAATAAAAAAGAGAAAATATTTTTTTCATCTATTTGATAAAGCGAACTAAAGTCCATAAGAGCTTATCTCATAACACACGGGTTAATCTTCAAGGTGCTAAAAATTCTTTATTATCTTCTCAATGACAGAGATATGTGTAGTGGACAGCTAATCAATTAAGAAGACTGATATATTTAGTGAATTTATTTTTAAGCCTGACAAAGGGAGACTGATCGCTTAGAAAAAGCTACAGCTCTGTAATTGTACATACATTGGCTTTTAGTTAGATGATCTGTTTCATTCTTGGGTCTTCAGGAAAACCCAGATCTAGAAGAACCCAGTCTGATACTGGATGTCAATCAAATGTAGAGAATTTTGGAGCAGGTGGACCTATGATCTGACTCAGCATAATACAGTTTCTTATATTCCTTTTACTAGAGGAGTAGAAGAACATGGCTCATTTTTTTTACTTCTTTTGACAACTTAACACAATTGTGTGTTCTTTTACATGAATACTGTAGGTTGCAGGCCTACAATACAATTAATAAAATTTATTAGGAAAAAGAACAAGAATGTGAGCAAGTATTTTTGCTTCCAGATGTTAAGAGCCATGGTGGCACAGTGGTTAGAATGCAGTACTACAGGCTACTTTTGCTGACTGTTGGCTGCCTGCAATTTGGCAGTTTGAATCTCACCAGACTCAAGGTTGACTCAGCCTTCCATCCTTCTGAGGTGGGTAAAATGAAGACCCAGATCGTTGTGGGCAATATGCTGACTCTGTAAACCACTTAGAGAGGGCTGTAAAGCACTGTGAGTGGTATGTAAGTCTAAATGCTATTGCTATTGCTATTAACCTTATATATAGATAATTCAGAACAGCTAGCTTTCAGGAGGAGGGAGAGGGAGTAAATCTGCATCTTCTGAAAACTGGTCCAATTTGCATCTGGACATTGTTTACAGGATGACTACTAGCATAACCCCACTCTCAAAATTTATTCACTTAAGAGTATATATGAATATATTCTCATTGGAATTTTTAATCTTTGGAACTCCTTAAGCATGGCCACCTAATGAGAAGGAAGGACTCACTGGAGAAGAGCCTAATGCTGGGAAAGATTGAGGGCAAAAAAAGAAGGGGATGGCAGAGAATGAGGTGGCTGAATGGAGTCACTGAAGCAGTTGGCATGAGCTTAAATGGACTCCGGAGGATGATAGAGGATGGAAAGGCCTGGAGGAACATTGTCCCTGGGGTCGTGATGGGTCGGACATGACTTTGCGACCACCACCACCAACAACAACAACGCACGTCAGAGCCTTCTCTTAGGTTTCACCCTTTTATGAGAAAAATGCTTATCCTTGTTCTTCAGAAATGATAGAAATAGTTAAGCATGTCCTATTTTACTCCTTACTTTATAGGAATCCACAGAATAAATTTATTATTGCCTTTTTGGGAAGTTTTCTTAACTATCCAATTGAATTTTGCCTCTTGTAGGTATAAAAGATATTTAGGGGCCACCAACAGATATAGTAATCCATCTTTCTCAATAACTGTAGCAAAACTGCTTTTGTTATTTAATTTTATGAAGATTCTGTATATTTTATTATATATTCCTTATTGTCTGGACTTTATTGTCTATTTTTTTTCTAATACTCCTACTTTACATTTAAGAAACTATTTCAAGAAGGCATGATCCATAATAGCCTCTTAAAAAACCACATATCTTCAGATTCCCAATAATTTGACTTCATGTTCTGGAACATATAGGGGAGAACATTTGTCACAAACCAGTTTCTGACCTCTCTCATAAAATAGGACACCCATTGCTTATTAAGCATTAAAACTAATGATCCTTCCCTAGAGACTTTTAAATATGCCCTACTTCTTCATACTTTAGAAATTGTATGTCAAAAAAAAAGCCTGCATGACATTGCTTCTGTTCAAAATTGTGTGATGAAGCACACTTGGGCTGCCAAAAATCTGCTCCCAGAATTTCTCTTTTGTCACTTCATGGTTTGAAGGATGTTTCATCTCACTAGCAACCTTTTGTTCCATTCAATCACCTCTCATTCAGCACCTGACTCTTAATCCATATTTGATGTTGCAAACCAATCACATGGCTAAGTTTACAGCAGAATTTATCTTCCCTTTGATTTTTCAATATTCTAAAATTGTTTGCAAGGTAACAATGGTCTGTCACTCTGAGGATACCACTGAAGCATTGCCACCATTTCTCCATAGCATAGTTTTTTTTAAATAAAACTAAAAGAAAGGAAATTCATTCCAATTCTATTTTAAAATTGCTTTCTTTCTTTGCTCCCTTGAAAGAATTGTGGGACTAAAATCCAATATTTTACCATTTATGCAACTCGCAGGTGTTTGAAAAGAAAAGAACAGAAGATGATCTATTAACAGAAGTTCCATATAAAGCCCTTTGTATACTGGTGCAAGAGAATATATTAAAAAAGATCTTGTACTTTAGAAATAAAAGGTGCACATGAATAACGCTTTATACTCTGAAGAATAACTTTCAGTGAACTAAATAGCAGCAAGCATGGCTAATTGAAAGGATAAAAGATACTCATCCTTGTCACATAGTAAGGGAGGCTTTGTATCTCCACTTTTATTATTTTGTTCTCAACACCAGCCAAACAGAGCAGATTCTGAGACAAAAGGCAAAATCCTCCAAAATATTATCTTGCATAATCTTGATTCAAATGAATGGGAGTAAGCTAATAGCAGCTGTGTGTTCTGCTACTTCAAATTCATTCAATATGTAGCAACAACAGTAAATGAATTTACAAGTGACAAGCTAATGCTGAAAAAACAACTACTAGAATATTTTGTTTTTATCAAAACCTGTATCTAATTACTCAGAAGTGGATACTGAGTGTGGTTTTATGTTAGAATGCTTTGATTTGAAAAAAAAGATTAAAATATGAAGAGTAACTCAATAATGCCACTGAACCAGCAGTCTTTAATTTTGATCTAACATACATTGGATCCAGTGAACTCAGAGTTACCGCATTAATATATTTTAAAGTAGAGTGTTTCTGAAGACAAATTCAAACATGATTTTTGAAGAATTTACATGTCAACAATTCGCTGTCAACATAGTCAACATGGCAGCTTCCTTGGAGGAGTAAAAACAGGCAAGATGACAGCAGTAACATCTGAATCCAAGCCATCTTCTTTCCCTATGCATGTACAAAGGAGATGGAATTTGACCATGTTACCTGCTTTGAAACTCTCTCCCTGTCATACCCCTGTCAGAATCTGATTTGGAGGGGGAGTGAGCAGCTGACAGGGAGTGGGAGTGTGGTTGGCTGTGGAAGAAACTGGGGAAGGGCAAAAGCCAGCTGGGCAGAGCAGGGAAGAGGTAGAGCAAGGGAGAGGGAATTCAGAGGAAGACCCAGGCCCACCCCCTCTTCATCCTAGGGCACACAGGGAGGAATGGAGAAGGGAGCAATGTGAGTTGCATGGCTTACAGGGGAGGAAAGGGCGCTGATGCCCTTCATTAGCTGCAGCTGGGAACACAGTGTTTAAAAAGGGAAGCTGCACATAGCAAAGTTGTTGGGAACAAATCGTGAATTATCTGGTATCATTGAGGCTTATCTGGGTTCCTGGCATCTTCCCAACTGTGTGTGTTTTGCTGGCCTTTCAAGTCTGCAATTCCTTCTCCTGCCCTATCAAGTTAATTACTGCAGCGTGGTTTGTGTAGATTTTTATTTACAGTTTATATGTACTTTGTTTTCAGACTGAATTTCCTCCACTTAAAGACTGTTCTTGGGAGAGTTTTTTTCTCCAGCTGAAGGTAACCTGGATATCGGGAGCAAAGTTGGAGGTATTAAAGGGACACTTCTTGCTTATTTGACTGTGTTGCCTTTGTGCCACGTCCCAGGTCATCACACTCCCTGATCTCTCAGCACCAAGTGAACAAGCCTAAGTTCAGTAAAATATGAGGGGTATTTTACATACTGGTATATATTTCTGAACTTAACTTCTTAAGCTTAAAAATGTACCACAAGCTTTCCTGTTAGTGTCCTTGAATATTAACTAGAAGTTCCCATGTGATAGTCAGGGAGCATTGGAACAAAAGTGCTATGACTAAAATAAGAGCAAAATCAGGATCAATATGATTGATACAAATGATATATCTGTCAACCATAATTGGTGACATTTCATCACACTGTTCAAGAGTTTGATGCTTGAGAGGGTTACATTTTAGTCCATTGCTGTTAAACTACAATAAAATTAGAGGTTTTTTTGTTAGCAATGACATTATAGTCAAGACCAAGATAGATAAATATAAGAGAAGCATGCCAAAGGAGATCATAAGTAGACAAAAAGAAAGTTCCCCAGTAAGCATCTAGCACTGAAAAGGTCATTCAATACACAGAAACTTGCTATAGCTTATTTCTAACTTCATGAAAAATGAACCAGCTAGCTGCAATCTTTAACTGTTTCACCAAAAGACCTCAAAATATATTCTGGAACACAAGAAGGAATCTATTTTTATATGGATCTCTTTATATAGCAATACCAATAGCACTTAGACATATATCCCTTCATAGAGCTTTATAGCCCTCTCTAAGCGGTTTACAGAGTCAGCATATTGCCTCCAAAAATCTGGGTCCTCATTTTACCCACTTGGAAGGATGGAAGGCTGAGTCAACCTTGAGCTGGTCAGGATCAAACTCCTGGCGTGAGCAGTGAGTTAGCCTGCAGTACTGCATTTTAACCACTGAGTCACCATGGCTCTTTATCTTTTTATTATTATCTTTATTTTCTGCTCCTTATTAAAGATGTGTTACTGGTTTTTTAAATATAAGAATAGTAGTTTTAGAGTAAAGGACTAGAACTGCAAGGTGTATTAGTGCACTGGATGTAGAAATAGGTCAAGATAGGGGCTGTGATGCATATAAAAAAGGGGCACCCATGTTAATTTTTTTGACTCAACCCTCTGTTGCACAACAGGACAGTTTATTACTGTAATTTTACAATTGTACATATTTTTCTTATCTGGCCAAATCTACTCATTTATTTACTTATTTATTATGCTACATAAACTTTCCGATTGTTAAAAATAACAATTAAATAGCAAAATATAGACTGTATTGTACTTCTGATTACATCGATATCACTCATCCAATAGCAGGCTGTTGTGCATTTAAGTTTTTCTTGTTTATTTAATTGCTCAAAGTTTGTCCAAATATGGTTATTTATTATTGTTATTTATTTGATACCAAACCTTTTGATATTTTATAGTTTTTTCTAACCTGGAAACAAGAGAATTAAGTCTGCCAATCATATACCTGTATATGTGTATGTATATGCATATGCATATATGAACAATTAAAACAAAAGAGAGATAAAAAGGAAAATGTTCTAGGCACTTCATTTATTTAAAATGTAAACATTCACAAGTGCATATACCATATATGTTTACTTGGAATATGACAGGATTTTCTCTGTTTTAGTTGTCTTCTATTGACAACTTTAAACAGTATCTTTTTTATTTTTTAATTAAAGTCATTCCTGGTTTTCCTCTGTTAGTTAATAGAAAGCATGCAGTAGAGTTCCCTGATGTAATCAATAGAGTTTGGCATTAACCTAGGTTGCATTTCCATTCTGTAAAATTGGGACCAAAACCAGACTTGTAGGGTTTTTTAAAATGTTTGTCCTGTAATTTTTTTATTAAATGTATGATCTTTCTCTCTATTTGACAGTCAAGATGGGTTATGATGTAAATAACATAGCAGCTTTTGTACAGTTAACATCAATATAAAAACAAAAATTAAAATAATATTTTACAAGCTTGGTGGAAGAAGTATATTTATACCTACATCAGTTGAGTCTAAATGCATCTCCATACAGGGGGAAGTATTATTAAAATGTGCAAGAAACATCTCCATTTCAGACACATCACTTTGACTGTAACCATTTGTGAAGGAGGTAACCAACATATACAGTATAATGCAGAGGTGGGCTGCTGGTGGTTCAGACTGGTTCGCCTATACCAGTAGTTCTGACCACCAGCTGGGCCCTCCTACCCATCCCCTGTGCTATCCCGTCCTATATATCTCACTCTCTGGCTCACTCACCCTGCCCACACAGCCCAGCTGATTTTCACGCCTCGCCCACTCTACTTACCACGGCTGCCCAAGAAGGTGTTCTGGAAGCTGCACGCATTAAATTGCTGTGTATTTGAAGCCGTACACAAGTGTGGAAGGTGCGCGTTCACATTTTCAGTTCTGCACTAGGTGAACCAGTTGTTAAATTATGTGAAGCCCACCTCTGGTATAATGGATGTGTTCACAATCAGTAATCTTGTCTAACATTTAGCCAAGAATTGAAACAGTGCTTGTAAAAATCCCATGCTGGTTTCATATCAGGGGTTGTAGCCTGAGAGAGAGAAAAAAAATAGACCCATTTCATTTTGTATATAAGAGAATATTGTAATTAAATAACATTGATAACTATGTAGAAGGAAAGACTGCCACAGGACAAATTAGAATGGATATTTCTGTGGTATTTATTCTTAAGCTGATGAATTAGGATCTGACAGGCAGAGGCTAACTTTCCAGAACTGCTTTCCTTTTTTCATCGATTATTTATCTCATTATTTTCTTTCAGTCTAATTTGTATGATTAAATGAGAAGGATCTGAATCTCACATAGAGCCCATCCTTCTTCTTGGTATGGACATGGCTGCCATAGTGGCCATCATGAAGAACAGATATCAGAGGTGTGCAAAACATTCAGTTCCCATTATTTTATAAATTTATGTATGACTCTATGAGGCATTTTGAATTTCTACATTACGTCGATAGCTGGTGTCTCCTACCAATGATTTTTCTTTCAACTATTTTCATTTTTGATAAGGCACAGAATCTGGTGAGCACCCAGGGAGTATCTTTTGATCTCTGAGGCCAACATGTTGGACATCCCAGTTACACTGGATCCTTATTCTGTCCTTCTATACTTTTCCAGGTTTGCTAATCACTTCCCATAAACAAATAGTAATGTATGTTTATTTGTGGCAAGGTTTCAGTCTTCTTATACATGCATACTTTATATGTATAATGAAATTAACCCTGAACAACAGAGACTCCATTTCCTTAGGGTCTTGCAAAAGAATAAAGTAGAACAATGACTGATGACCTCCTTTTACCGGTCCATAAAAGAAAGTGCCCTCACATATTGCATTATGGTGTGGTATGCTGGCTTGACAGCTGCGGATAGAAAGACACTACAGAGGGTGGTGAGCACAGCACAAAACATCGTGGACTGTTCCCTGATACCACTACATGACATCGCTAGAGCTTGCTGCCTTAGAAGAGTGAGGAAAATTCTCAGGGATGACTCAGATCCCGGTCAACACTTCTTCACTTTCCTACCATCAGGTAGAAGATATAGAAGCATAGCCAATCACACCAACAGGCTGAAGAACAGTTTCTACCCATGGGCTGTCGGACTTCTGAATGGAAAATAACTTAATGTCTACATAGTATGACAGACTTGCGGGGCTGGTGCATTGTGCAACAAGGTCACATAGGGTAATTTCCTAGTTGAACCACAGACAACTAAAATGCTCTAATACATATCGATTTTACAGAAAACAATGTTGAAAAAGCACTATGCAATCTAAAACCATCTCTATCTATTGGACCGGGCAGAATATGTGCCTACTTCTTAAAAAAGATATCCACTGCCATAGCCGAACCTCTAAGCATAATCTTTGAAAAATATTTCAGGTCCATCTCCTTGCCAAATCTATTGTCACAAGCCACGGTCATCCCCATCTTCAAAGAGGGAGACCCCAGCCTAGCTGAAAATTACAGACCAATCTCTTTATGCTGCGTCACCTGTAAAGTCATGGAATCAATTATTAACCAATCCATTATCCTCCACTTAGAGACTAACAACCTACTCTCTAATAAACATTTTGGTTTCAGAAAAAAACTATCCTGTAATCTGCAAATCTTACACTGCAAAAACATATGCACTACATAACTCGATTAGGGCAAAGCAATACACTCAATTTACATAGACTTCTGTAAAGCCTTCAATTCAGTGATACACGACAAACTACTCCTAAAACTAAAATCTTATGGTATCTCTGGATACCTGCATAACTGAATAGAAGCATTCCTGTCAAACAGACAAGTGGTCAAAATTGGGAGCATCCTATCAAACTCTGTAGCTGTCAACAGTGGGGTCCCCCAAGGCACTTCTAGGACCAACTCTCTTCATACTCTACATAAATGACCCCTGTGATCATATTAAGAGCAACTGCATTCTTTTCGCTGATGATGTAAAGCTATTCAACACCACTGACAATACTGCTACCCTTCAAAAAGACCTCGACTATGTGTCAGAATGGTCAAACAAATGGCAACTTCAAATCTCAACAAATAAATGCTCTGTCTTATATATTGGCAAAAAAAATCAGAAAATAAAATACAAGCTGAATAGTCAAGACCTTGTTGATGGTCCAAATTCTGTCAAGGACCTTGGAGTACTCATCTCTAATGATCTAAGTACTAGAGCCCACTGTAACTACATAGCCAAAAAGGCATTAAGAGTTGTTAACCTAATCCTAGCCTTTTCTCTGGTAATATCACCCTACTAACTAGGGCATACAAAACATTTGCTAGACCAATACTCAAATACAGCTCATCAGTCTGGAACTCGCATTATGTATCTGATATTAATACAGTTGAGAAAGTCCAGAAATATTTTACAAGAAGAGTTCTCCACTCCTCTACTCGTTGCAGAATACCTTATATCACCAGACTTGAAATTCTAGACCTAGAAAACCTAGAACTACACTGTCTTCAGTCCAATCTAAGTATAGTATATAAAATCATACATTGCAATGTCCTACCGGTCAATGAATACTTCAGTTTCAACCATAACAATACAAGAGCACACAATAGATACAAAATCAAGGTTAACAGCACCAAACTTGATTGCAGGAAATACGACTTCAGCAACAGAGTGGTCAGTGTCTGGAATACTCTACCTGACTCTGTGGTTTCTTCCCCAAATCCCAAAAAATTTAACCTTAGACTTTCTAACTATTGACCTCACCCCTTTCCTGAGAGGTCTGTAGGGGGCATGCATAAGCGCACCAACGTGCCTACCATCCCTGTCCTATTGTTTCTTTTTATTTTTCTTATATGTATCCATTTCATGTATTCATAACTATGTTTATACTTATACCTGTTATCTTATAGTTACTTGACAAAAATAAATAAAAATAAATAAATAAATAAGACTGGGTCTGGGTTAGGGACTTCTGTCCTCATTGTGTGTGGGTTGCACGAAGGGAGGCTCAGCCAATCTCATTGTACACATGTACTCTGACAATAAAGGTAATAATAACTTAATAATAATAATTAATCATTTAGGCCAACTGGAACAAGAGCTAGGGTAATATCTTTTCAAGATGGTTTTTGTTACACGGCAATTTTACATTGTCCATTATTAGTGTTTATTTTTAATGGTTGGTTTTATTAAATACTGCATACATTTTTCAGTTTTCAGATATGCTACATTTGAGCACTTGAGCATTCCTGTCTTGATATAATGGAAAACTCAGTTGTATGATTCTGTGGTCAAGGCTTAATTTGTTATTCAAAGAATGAACTGTATTACTTTTTAAAATATAAATGATTTGTTGTATTTTTTTCCCAATTATTGTTGTTGTTATTCACATTTCATTTCTCTTTATGTCATATTGAAGCAATTTAAAGAGCTCCTACGGAACTCCATCCTTGTTGTTTGTCACTTTTTAATTAGGCTGTGTCAAAGTTGACTGTTCTGATTCCAATTGCAGTTTTAAAATTGGCATAGCTATTTTCTGACAATTTCTATGATGAGAACAGCTGCAACTAACAATTCACCCTTCTGTGGGTTCCACCTTCACTTAGCAAATATGGCACTAATCTTTTTGCTGGCTTCTGATTTTTCCCTTGCTGTGTGCATTTATGCCTGATATTTCAAGACACAGCAGAGAAGGTGCAGCCCTGAGACACCCCAGCTGATTAAGATTAAGCTAAGTGGGAGCTGCTAAATTTTGGGAGGATAGACAGCTATGAAATAGTAGGGGTGGTAGTTAGAGATTCCCAGGAAAAGACAGTGGTAGACCATTTCTGCATTATTGTGAAAAAAAATCAATATGATTATCTCTTTCCCTCTCAAAATTCGGTTTCTTTCTTTTTTCTTTCTGCATTTTAAAAATCTTTTATATTAAATTGCTGAAGTGATTGCATGATATTGAATATCTTTTAGCCTTGCAATTGATCTTAACATTTTTTTTTAAAAAAAGAATCATCTAAAATCCATGTCTAACTTTGATGGTGATCTTTCCTTCTCTTGTTCTTTGTTGCTAATAATTACAGGTGAAACTTGAAAAATTAGAATATTGTGCAAAAGTTCATTTATTTCAGTAATGCAACTTAAAAGGTGAAACTAATATATGAGATAGACTCATTATATGCAAAGCAAGATAGGTCAAGCTGTGATTTGTCATAATTGTGATGATTATGGCTTACAGCTCATGAAAACCGCAAATCCACAATCTCAGAAAATTAGAATATTACATGCAATCAATAAAACAAGGATTGTACATAGAACAATATCGGACCTCTGAAAAGTATAAACATGCATATGTACTCAGTACTTGGTTTGGGCCCCTTTTGCAGCAATTACTGCCTCAATGCGGTGTGGCATGGAAGCTATCAGCCTGTGGCACTGCTGAGGTGTTATGGAAGACCAGGATCCTTTAATAGCGGCCTTCAGCTCTTCTGCATTGTTTGGTCTCATGTCTCTCATCTTTCTCTTGGCAATGCCCCATAGATTCTCTATGGGGTTCAGGTCAGGTGAGTTTGCTGGCCAATCAAGCACAGTAATTCCACGGTCATTGAACCAGGTTTTGCTGCTTTTGGCAGTGTGGGCAGGTGCCAAGTCCTGCTGGAAAATGAAGTCAGCATCCCCATAAAGCTCGTCTGCAGAAGGAAGCATGAAGTGCTCCAAAATCTCCTGGTAGATGGCTGCATTGACCCTGAACTTCACAAAGCACAGTGGACTGACACCAGCAGATGATATGGCTCCCCAAATCAACACAGACAGTGGAAACTTCACACTGGACTTCAAGCATCTTGCAGTGTGTGCCTTTCCATTCTTCCTCCAGACTCTGGGTCCTTGGTTTCCAAATGAGATGCAAAAGTTGCTCTCATCAGAAAAGAGGATTTTGGACCACTGAGCAACAGACCAGGTCTGTTTTTCTTTAGCCCAGGTAAGACGCTTATGACATTGTTTGTTGTTCAGGAGCGGCTTGACAAGAGGAATACGACATTTGAAGCCCATGTCCAGGATCCGTCTGTGTATGGGGGCTCTTGATGCACTGACTCCAGCCTCAGTCCACTCCTTGTGAAAGTCCCCAACACTTTTGAATGGCCTTTTCCTGACAATCCTCTCCAGGCTGCGGTCATCCCTGCTGCTTGTGCACCTTTTCTTCCACACTTTTTCCTTCCACATAACTTTCTATTAATGTGCTTTGATACAGCACTTTGGGAACATCCAACTTCTTTTGCAATTACCTTTTCAGGCTTTCCCTCCTTATGGAGGGTGTCAATGATGGTTTTCTGCACAACTGTCAGGTCAGCAGTCTTTCCCATGTTTGTAATTCCTACTGAACCAGACTGAGAGACCATTTAAAGGCTCCGGAACCCTTTGCAGGTGTTATGGCTTAATTAGCTGATTAGAGTAGGACACTTTGAGCCTAGAATATTGCACCTTTTCACAATATTCTAATTTTCTGACATTGTGGATTTGGGGTTTTCATGAGCTGTAAGCCATAATCATCACAATTATGGCAAATCACAGCTTGAAGTAACTTGCTTTGCATGTAATGAGTCTCTCATATATTGGTTTCACCTTTTAAGTTGCATTACTGAAATAAATGAACTTTTGCACGATATTCTAATTTTTTGAGTTTCACCTGTTTACTGCATTCATTGCATGTATACATTATGCCCTGATGTTATCATTTGGTCACCATGATGTAAAAAAGATGTTGACACTCTAGAAAGAGTGCAGGAAAGAGCAATAAAGATGATTAGGGGACTGGAGGCTAAAACATATGAAGAACGGTTGCAAGAACTGGGTATGTCTAGTCTAATGAAAAGAAGGACTAAGGGAGACATGATAGCAGTGTTCCAGTGTCTCAGGGGCTGCCACAAAGAAGAGGGAGTCAAGCTATTCTCCAAAGCACCTGAGGCCAGGACAAGAAGCCATGGGTGGAAACTAATCAAGGAGAGAAGCAACTTAGAACTAAGGAGAAATTTCCTGACAGTTAGAGCAGTTGATCAGTGGAACAACTTGCCTCCAGAAGTTGTGAATGCTCCATGGAAGTTTTAAAAAAGATGTTAAATAACCATTGTCTAAATGGTGTAGGGTTTCCTGCCTAGTTTGGACTAGAAGATCTACAAGGTCCCTTCCAACTCTGTTATTCTATTCTATTCTATGCTACGCTACGCTATGCTACGCTATGCTACGCTGTGCTACTATATCCTATCCTATCCTATCCTATTCTAGCCTGCTTGCCTTTTGTTCAGGAACTGAGCAGGTTTATAGAGCTTGCTCTTACCATTTGTCTTCGGAATAACCAATCTATGAGTTGGCCTGAGACAAAGTGACTGGTCCAAAATAACCATGTGAGCTTGGTAGATCAGAACCTCAGCTGTCCCGTTTTTCCTTAGTAAGCTTAGCCACTATACTGGTATTTCTGAATCTTGGCAACTTTAGAATGGATAGAGTTCAACTCCCAGATATCCCTAGTCAGATGCTGGCTAGGGAATTCCGGGAGTTGAAGTCCACCCATCTGGGTTCCCAAGGTTGAAAAACATTGCAGTATACTACATTGGCCTCTGAGAACACTCTTTATAGGTAGTCTTTGACTTGTAATTATAATTGGGACCAGAAATTTGGTCATAAGTGATTGTGGTTTTAAGTTGAGGAAACCACATAGCTGGATGTTTTTTACCCTTTTTGCAGCAATTGTTGGGTGAATCACACAAGCATGATATAAATCCTTTCTACTAAATGGCCATTTTTTGCTGGAAACTGACAAAAAAATATTGCAAATAACTATCACATCAACATGGGACAATGAAACCGGTCATAAATGCAAGCCAGTTGCCAAGGACCCAGAATCTGGTGATGTAACCCAGGGAGGGGCCCAATGTTTTACCACAGCCAGAAATTCTTTAATGGCCATCATAACTTCAAATATCATTAAACAACTGGTCGTAAGTTAGGGAATAGCTGCAATGAGCTACAGGTCAGTAATTTTGACATGTTTAGTCTATTTCCTAAGAACAAGCAAGTCCTTTTATTTAATTTGTCCTTTTCTTCTGAAATCATAGCAAGAAACTCATAAAGGATACTTACATATCAAGGTTTCAGTGTATAATATCATTTCATAATTCCTTCCAGATTTCCCATTGCTTCAACTGCTTTGACTTCTTAAGAAAAAAGAACATTTTTGAAGGCTAGAAGTGTTTGGCACTTCCTTTAGGTTGGTGGCACTTGAAGCAGACAGCATGCACTCATCCCAAATCCATAGCATTCCTTTGCTCAAAAACCAACCTGACCAATGGCAAGGCATTATGGGAACTATCGTTCAAAATAACTGGAGGGCACTAAATCACTTATCCATGGATTATAGTATGATTGGCATTTTAAGATGACTCAATCAGATCTTGGGTAGTATTTAGATTTAATGAAGCTTCCCATCTCTTGCTGGTTCCATAATCCCTGCAGATGGGAAAAATTATATATTCATAGTGTATTAAACTGATTTCATTTGCTCTATACATAAGTTCCAAATCTCCCCTACACAGGTTCTACATTTTATCCCAAACTTTCATTTACCCTTTCAATATGAATTGTATGCATAATTGTAGCAGAAAGGCTTTATTTCTTTATTTTACTCAGTTGCTTTCTGCTAAAGCAACTGAGTAAAATATAAATGACTATTGCAGGGCTGCTGACACAGTGACATACTCACTGTGCTTCTGGTCTATGTTTAAATGTTGAATTGCCTTGTGTTTGAACTTTCAAGCTGTGAGCTAAAAATGTTTCTTATTGCTTTGCCATTTCCCAAAGAGATGGAGTCCTGCCTGATATTAAGTACATAATAGATAATGCAGAGTAATCTATCTATCAATCAATTTATTTATGTTTTAACCACTGGTCACAATGAATAAGATAGGATATGCACAAAAGTGATCAAACATGAATGAAATACATTACAATGGACAAAAATCAGTAAAAATGTTTAAATAGTGCTTTAACAACAATATTAGAAAACATTAGGAGCTTTTCATAAAATATTCTCTCCATTTAGCAGCTCATGCAAAGCTTGCTAATTTGCATAGCATTGTCTCCTTGTCTAAAGTCATTAGATATTCCATTTTACATGAATCAGGCCAAAATGATTTTCTTATCAGAGGGGTTCCAGAATTTTTCTATTTGCTTATGGCAGTACAATAAATGAATGGTAAAATTATCTATAATTTCCTTAGAGCAAGGGCAGAAAGACCTGTTATATGGGATATTGAGAAATTGGCCCCTTCTAGCTGATGATGCCATTTGCTGAAGCCATGGTAAGAGCCTCTCAAAGGGATGCTACTGTAACATATCTCAGATAGCGTTCACATTTGATTTTGGCTTTATTAAGTGTTGCCTCAAAGAGGCAATTTTATCCTTGTGATAGATACTACAGTTATAAACAAGGCTTTGGTGAAATTAGCCTGACCACATAAAGCACAGTAATGACCCTTATCCCCAACAGATGATGGCCATATACAAGAGCTGACACCCCAAAGCAGCAAAATATCTTCTGAGCTCCTGCTGAACTCTATATTTTGTTCATGCATGAATTTCATTTCTTTCTTTCATTTCTAACTTTGTCTTTTGTCTAAGTAACGTCTATGTCCTGCAGGAATGTGCTGTTCCATCAGATCTAAATATATACAGTATGTTCACATCTGTGAACTGGGAGTGTACTGGATGGTACTGGTCAGTGGTGGGATTCAAAAAAAATTACTACCAGTTCTGTGGGCATGGCTTGATGGGCATGGCATGGCTTGGTGGGCGTGGCTTGGTGGGTGTGGCTGGGGAAGGATCATTGGTGGGATTCAAATTTTTTTACTACCAGTTCTGTGGGCATGGCTTGGTGGGCTTGGAAGGGGAAGGATACTGTAAAATCTCCAGTCAGAGGTGGTATTTGCCGGTTCTCCAAACTATTCAAAATTTCTGCTACAGGTGCTCCAGAACTGGTCAGAACCTGCTGCATACCACAATATCTGGGAAGGATACTGTAAAATTTTCATTCCCACCCTACTCCAGGGAAAGCATACTGCAAAATCTCCATCCCCCCCCCACTCCTAGGGGAAGGTTAGTGCAAAATCCCATTCCCTCTCCACCCCACTAACCTGTTTTCCAGCTCTGTTCTCCTGTGCAGGGCAACAAAAGAAGACCCAGCCAATCAGCTGGACTTGGGAGGCAGATAATAGATGGGGGCGGGGCCAGTCAGAGGTGGTATTTTCCGGTTCTCCGAGCTACTCAAAATTTCCACTACCGGTTCTCCAGAACTAGTCAGAACCTGCTGAATACCACCTCTGGTACTGGTAGTGCATAATATTCCGTATAACCTGATATTGGAACAACAACACCCATATAAAACACAATCTTTTCACAGTGTGCATGAAACTCCTCAAACATGAATCCATATAATCATATCATCTTAAGATGCAAGGCCCATGAGTTCCAGAAGTAATTGCCAGCTCAATCAGCATAGTAATTTCAGTAAATCTAAAACTTCATGTAAGAAATTAACATCTTAATTTGTCATCTTTTCCTCCATCCTGATCCACTATTTACATTCTTGATTTTCAGAGGTGTAATCTTTGGTACATTGAGGTTCAAATTAGGCATTATAGCTAACAGTTAATAGGAAGATTTGCTACTATAGCTACCATAATTAATAAGATGAAGCAAGAGAGGAAGAGATATTTGTGCCTTCAAGTCAGTGTTAACTCCTGAACTAGTCCTTGCAGTTTTCTTGGCAAGTGGTTTGCCACTGCCTGCTTTCTCGGGCAGACAAAGAGTGGCCAAGGGTTGCCCAGCTGGCTTTGTGTCTAAGGTCAGGGGATGGAACCCAGAAAGCATACCATAGCACTCATCCTATAAAACAGATTGCCCCCACTCCCAATATTGGGATGGTCTCAACCTTATTTGTAAAGCTCTTAAGGCATGGCCCTTCCCTTGGCAATTGGGTCAAAGTATTATGTAAATCCACGGGTTAGTGTCTCCAGTTGCCAATTTGTTCTCTTCCTTTGATGCATATTAATTTTTTTATGTTTTTAATTTGTTCTTCTCTCCAATCATATGCACTGTGAGTTAGGAAGTTATAAAAATTAAAAAAAAGAAAATGAATGAATGAATGAACGAACATGAGGGGCCTATCAAATCTGGCACCAGTTACCAGCGATGTCCTCCAAGGCAATGTTTTAGGATCCACACTCTTTCTGTTTTACATCAACGACCTATGCAATCATATTAAAAGTAGCTGCATCCTCTTCGCCAATGATGTAACCTTACTTAACACCACTGACAATGCTGCTGCCCTACAAAGCGATCTTGAAAGTATGGTCGCATAATTGGCAACTCCAAATTTCAACTAATAAATGCAATAAAAATCACAACACCAAATACAAGTTGGGTGGAAATGGTCTCATAGACAACCCTCACTTTGTCAAGGACCTAGGAGTACTCATCTCAAATGATCTAAGCCCCAGAGCTCACTGTAGCAGCGTTGCCAAAAAGGCATTAAGAGTTGTTAACTTTATTTTGCGAAGCTTCTTCTCCGGTAACATTGAATTGCTAACTAGGGCATACAAAACCTTTGCCAGACCAATTCTCAAATACAGCTGGTGCGCCTGAACTTACACTGTATATCGGACATTAACACGAATGAGCGGGTTCAAAGGTATTTCTCAAGAAGAGTACTCCACTCCTCTACTCACAATGGTATTCCCTATGCCTCCAGGCTTGAAATTTTGGGCTTGGACAATCTTGAACTGCGCCACATGCAGTCCCATCTAAGCATCATTCACAAAATTGTCTGCTATAACATCTTGCCTGTCAACAACTTCTTCAGCTTCAGTCACAAACAACTGACACAAACTCAAGGTAAACTGCTCCAAACTCAATTGTAGAAAACACGACTTCAGCAACAAAATGGTCAATTCCTCGAATGCCCTACCCAACTCTGTTGTTACAGCCTCAACCCCTCACAACTTCAACCTCAAGCTGTCTACCATGGACCTCACCCCATTCCTAAGAGGTCCTTAAAGGGGGCGTGCATAAGTGCACCAGCGTGCCTACTGTCCCTGTCTTACTGTCCCCATTTATCAGTATTTACTTCCTTTGTTCATGTTTATGTTCATATCTATACTTGTTATCTTGTACATGTTTGACAAATAAATAAAATAAATAATAACAAATAAAATAAATAATATCTTTTTATGATATCCTGTTTTGGGAGCTGTGGAATATATGTTATTGTTATAATACTATATTATTGTTTTAAAGATGTAACTTTTAAATATTTCTGGTGATATGAAGTATCACTGGGAATAGAAAAATGCTTAATGATTTTTTTTTATGTCAAGATGTGCCCATCCATAAACCACCCCCTTATTTTGATGTTGAATTGTGAATATTTTTAAAACATGAAAATATAGTAACAATGGGTATTTTTTCCCATCCTTAAACTAATGGACACATTTTAAAACAGACAGGAGGGGAGAGTTAAAACTGATGCATAAGGAGATTTCAATCTGTACAAGAGGTGGAGAGCTGATGGCCTTCAGTGAAAATGTCCACTCCATGCAACTTTAAAAATATTTTGGAGCTCAGAGCACAGAACAAGTAAAAATATATTTGTGAAAGTGTTATTAAAACATTAAGTACCTTTACCAAAATTTGTTTAAAAAATTGTTGAATTGAGGATAATTTATTTTAAGACTTTAGTCTGTAGATTTCTTATTCAAACAATCTCACAATTGTCACACATGATTTCAAGAACTACAAAAGATATTTCCATTATTATCTCTTGTACAGACCTTCTTTTTGTTAATCAACCAGAAAAGGAAGAAAATAATAATAGCTCCAGATACAACAACATTTGAAGTCATGCATGTAAGCAGTCTGCAGAGAGAGAAAAACATTCAACAAGAAAGAGAATATGGCATAGTTGGACTCTGTAAACCAGCCTGCTGAGATTTCATGGTCATGATGGACAGCTCCACACTATCTAAAGGTGGATTGAAAGAAAACCTTTTCTGATTTATTTAGGGGCCTAGAATTAATCAGGACATCAGATTTGGAACATCGGTTGGATAAAATGGAGCTTCACTTGAACATGTTAAAAAATGTTACTTTTAAGGCATATCATAATCACTAAGGAGATTGTTAGCTCTCTTGGGTCTTATTAAAGGAATGGAGGAGTGGAATCCCTCCAATCAAATATCACCCACATCAACCTCCCTCCCCCTCCCTGTCCCTGATATCATCTACAACACAAAGCCTTGGAAACAGGAAGACTTAAGATCTTCCTAACTATCAGTGAACAGGATTCAGCAAATGATGTCTGCAATTACCACAAGATGTCTCCCCAAAGAGAATCAATAATAATGAAAAGGCAACTGTTTGATTTGAGGGTTTATTTTGGCACAACTATGCAATCTTCAAGCAATGAAAAAGTAGTTGGAATTTTTCATAATAGGATAATTTTCCATAGAAAAATATCATTTACATTTGTTAATATATGATTCATTTAACTTACAGGTATGCATTATCTCATTAATTCATAACTGCAGACTGCAATGTGTACTTTCTATGAGATTTAGATCTTAGATGCCAAAATATTTCTTCCCAAGATAAATAACAGGTGAAGAGAATTAATCTTAAACATTTAATTATTTGGGTTTTTTTCCCATAAATCAAGTCAATATCATTCTTTGTAGAAACTGGTTTATTCTTGTAACTCAGTGATCTTATTTTTATAAAAATAGCCATGAACAAGCATAGACTCTTAAAATGTGCTTATTGATTGTTTACCATTCTTTCCCCTAAACAACATGAAGCAATGGACTTTTCACATAATGATGCCTGGATAAAAGTATTCCTGTCTCCCCAAATTTGCTTCACATGATTAAACCAATAGAATAGAGATTACAGTTTTGCAGCAGAATAAAGAAGACAAATTGATTCATAGTTGTTGCTGGGTTTATAATTAAATTGCAGTTTTGCTACCTATCTTATTTATCTGCTCTGTGTGACAGCTATTTAGACACATTGGAGGAAAATTAATTGAAATACCTCTACAATTACTTAAATACGGAAAACTTCTAAACTATAAACATAAAAACTAGTAGCAGCTCATTAGAGACTCCTTTGGTTAGACAAAATCCAAAAGTCCAATGGGTTCCCTCTTTTTCCCTTTTCTATTCTTCTTTTTTGTATTGTGTAACAATTTAATGATGCTTGCAAAAAGTAGTTATACATTGCCAAGGAGTTATATATTCAACTTCCCAGGAATAATAAGTTTTTGCCTAAAGATCTGAGGGTAGGACAAGAAGCAATGGGTAGAAACAATAATCAATATTGTTCTTCCAACTGGTCTCGGTATGGGGGGGTTGGGTGGGGTGGCCTCGGGATCTGGCGGGGAGAGGGCAGGGCTGACTATCTCCAGGGTGATCGGCTATGGCAGGGGGGGACGGGACAGGGGGTCAAATTATGTTATGGGAGCGTGCTCCCGGTGTTTACAAGCGGTGGCGCGCTCCGACCCCCAGGTCGCTGCCCGCTCCCCTGGGGTCTTGGGAGGTGCAGTCTCTGGGCTCAGGCTGGTGTATGTGGACGCCAGGTCCATAGCCAGTAACACATCCCTCCACATGCATGCGGACCTGGCATGCATTATGGAAACCTGGTTGGGTCCGGAGGGAGTTGTCCCTCTGTGTGATTTATGCCCCCCAGGTTTCCGTGTGCTGTACCGGTCTCGAGCCCAGGGAAGGGGTGGAGGGGTAGCCATAATTGTCAGAGAGACCTTGTTTCCAAGGGAGGTCACTGTCCTGCAGATAGGCGGGTGTGAGGCCCTCCTCGTGAGATTGGGCCCAGGAGGTCGGTTGGGTTTGCTGCTAATGTACCTGTCCCCCAGCTGCGTGGCGGCGGCCCTTCCTGAGCTTCTCGACGTCCTCTCGGGGGTGGCGGTGGAGTTCCCCAGGCTTATAGTTCTGGGGGACTTTAACCTGCCATCTCTGGGGGGGGGGCGTCGGGTTTGGCTCAGGAGTTCATGGCATCCATGGCAGCCATGAACCTGACCCAGGTGATTCATGGGCCCACTCACGAGGGGGGGAACACGCTCGACCTTGTTTTTGTCTCGGGGAAGTGGTGTAGTGATCTGGGGGGGGGTTCTCCATCTACCCTACCCCTATCATGGATGGATCACTATCTCCTGTGGCTGGTCTTTCAATTGGCTGTCCCTCGCTGCTGGGATGAGGAGCCAATTCGATGGTTCCGCCCCAGGCGCCTGATGGACCCTGAGAGGTTTCAGATGGCGCTGGGGTTCTTGCCCGCCTTCCTTGACCACAGCCTGGCCAAGTCACTGATGGCCGCCTGGCAACAGGCAGCTGCGTGGTGCTCGACCAGGTTGTCCCCTTGCGGTCTCTTCCCCGCCGTAGACCCCGGTTGGCTCCCTGGTTTTCTGAGGAGCTCCAGGGGATGAAACGACAGAGAAGATGCCTGGAGAGCAGGTGGAGGACTAGACGCTCCGAATCCGACCGTGTCCAGTTACGAGCCTATTTTAGGACCTACCTGGAAGCGATTAGGGCGGCGAGGCGTGGTTACTTCTCCGCTCTGATTGCATCCGCTGATGATCGCCCTGTGGCCCTGTTTCGGGTGACCTGCTCCCTTCTTCAATTGAGGGAGGGGGATGACACTTTGCAGGGCAGAGCAGAGGAATTTAGTTCACTTCTGGCAGATAAGGTTACTCGAATTCATGCCGGCTTGAACTCTGGTTGGCAGGGGTCTGATGATGGGGTAGTGACAGGTCTGGTTGATTCAATCTGGGTTGAGTTTGACCCGGTCTCCCTTGATGAGGTGGACAGGATCATGCGGAGGCTGTCCTCCACCACGTGTTTATTGGACCCGTGTCCTTCCTGGTTGGTGTATGCCTCCAGGGAGGTTACACGCAGCTGACTCCAGGCAGTTGTCAACGCCTCCTTGAGTGAGGGAGTCTTTCCCGCCACCTTGAAAGAGGCGGTGGTGAGGCCCCTCCTCAAGAAGCCTGCCTTGGACCCGGCCATTTTGAATAACTATCGTCCAGTCTCCAACCTTCGCTTTTTAGCGAAGGTTGTTGAGAGCGTGGTGCTGCAGCAGCTTCCCTTGTTCCTGGAGGAAGCTGATTATCTAGACCCGTATCAATCGGGCTTCAGGGCTGGACACAGCATGGAGACAGCATTGGTCACACTGATGGATGATCTCTGGAGGACTCGGGACAGGGGTTTTTCCTCTGTCCTAGTCCTGTTAGATCTCTCAGCGGCTTTCGATACCATCGACCATGGTATCCTTCTGCAGTGGCTCCGAGGATTGGGGGTGGGGGGCACTGTTTTGCGGTGGTTCTCCTCCTTCTTCTCGGGCTGTTCGCAGTCGGTGTTGGCAGGGGGGCAGAGGTCGGCCCCGAGGCCCCTCACTTGTGGGGTGGCCCAGGGGTCCGTTCTCTCGCCTCTCCTGTTTAATATCTACATGAAACCGCTGGGCGAGATCATCCGAGGTTTTGGGGCGAGGTATCATCAATATGCTGATGATACCCAGCTTTATATCTCCACCCCAGACCAGATCAGTGATGCTCTCTCCATGATGTCCTGGTGCCTGGAGGCAGTATGGGTCTGGATGGGGAGTAATAGGCTCCAGCTCAACATGACCAAGACTGAGTGGCTGTTCCTACCGGCATCTCAGTTTTCATTGGATGTACCATCTTTGGTCATGGGGGGAGAGGTGTTGTCCCCTGTGGATAGGGTGAGGAATCTGGGTGTCCTCCTGGATTCACAGCTCAGTTTGGAGGAGCATGTGGGAGCTGTGGCCAGGGGGGCTTTTGCCCAGGTTCGGCTGGTTCGCCAGCTCCGCCCTTATTTGAATTGAGATGCCCTTCAAACGGTCACTCATGCTCGTCACCTCTAGAATCGACTACTGCAACGTTCTTTACATGGGGCTGCCCTTGCGGATGACCCAGAGGTTACAGCTGGTGCAGAATCGCTGTGGTTGTGATGGGAGTGTCCCGATACTCCCATGTTACACCCCTCCTGCGCGACTTGCATTGGTTGCCAGTTGTCTCCCGGGTTACCTTCAAGGTGTTAGTAACAACTTACAAAGCCCTAAATGGCTTGGGTCCAGGGTACTTGTGGGAACGCCTCCTGCCAGCATCACTTTCCGATCGCCCTGTTTGCTCCCATAGGAGGGGCCTCCTTGGGATTCCGTCGGTCAGGCATTGTTGGCTGGCTGTTCCCAAGGCTAGGGCCTTCTCTGTGGGAGCGCCCACCCTCTGGAATCAGCTCCCCGTGGATCTCCGTTTGGCCCCTGACCTCCGCTCCTTCCGCCGAGACCTGAAGACCTGGTTGTTTCAACAGGCCGGCCTGCAATGACACGGGTGGGGTTTTTTAGGGTTATTTAATTTTTTTAAATGTTTTAATGTATTTGACTTGTTTTATTTAATTGTTTTTTATTGTAAATTTGTTCTGTTTTAATGTTCGCCGCCCTGAGTCCTTAGGGAGTAGGGCGGCATACAAGTCAAATAAATAATAATAATAATAATAATAATAATAATAATAATAATAAAGGAGAGAAGCAACTTAGAACTAAAGAGAAATTTCCTGACAGTTAGAACAATTAATCGGTGGAACGAATTGCCTCCAGAGGTTGTAAATGCTCCAACACTAGAAGTTTTTAAGAAGAGATTGGATAACCATTTGTCTGAAGAGGTATAGGGTTTCCTGCCTAAGCAGGGGGTTAGACTAGAAGACCTCCAAGGTCCCTTCCAACTCTGTTATTCCATAAGATTTGCATCCCTAAATCAGGCACACAATTTTATACTAAGGAGACATAGATTTTGCAGCAAAGAGGGCATTGTGCAACCTGGATACAGTGCTACCGGCTTCGACTAGCTCTAAAGAGAAGTGAAAAAAATGATGTGGAACCACAGTAGAACAGTTGTGCTACTCAGACTTTTAATTAGTCAGATGGCATTTGTGTCTGGTATACTCATAAAGACCATATGTATGAGAAGCCCTATTTTTGGATGAATGAAATGTTAACATTGTCACATTTAAATCAAGATTTATTATATTTTCTGTGTCTCTGCATTTTCTATGCTTCATTTGATTAAGCAGCCATACTCAACCTTATCAGAACTTGCTGATAAATATTGGTTGTTATAAACCATTAATTGCAGATGGAAATGGAGAGACAGAGATTATTGCCTGTATGCATTGTTGATAGCAATGAGGTTAAACCTTCCATTTAATTTTAATAGCTTAAAAAAACCCTGAACCAACAGGTTTTTTTTAAATAAACACCCACTGTAGATCACATGGAAATTTTAGCTTCAACAAGGACTGCCCAGAACAAATTGCTTGCACAATATGGAGTAAGTATTTTTAAATGTTATTTGCAGTTATACGTACTAAAAGTTTGCAGCTTGCCCTTGATTGAGCAAAAAATCCAAGTCTTGTGTTCTTTGAGGTTTATTTGTGCTATAACTGCAGAATGGAAAGGAAATACGTTTTGGCTTTTGTCACTGAGCTGAGCATTAAGAATAATGTAAGGCTGTTCTCTCTGTCATCCAGGAGGGAACTTTGGACAGCTTGAGGCCATCAACCAAGGGGCAAGAAGTTTTATTCACCCAGGCAGGAAGAATATTTGCCTGCTTTCTTCTTTTTCCTTCCCCTCCTTTCCTTTTTCTAATGTTTCTGTAGCTTGTAAGCTTTCAAATAGTGTTCATATTCCAATAGTAGAGAATACACAGTATTGGGGCTTTGGGGTTCTTTGGGCTGAGATGTTTTCTTACCTTTCTTTACCAGGCTAGGTAACATCCTATGTTAACAATGATGTTTATAGAAATTATAGAAACAAGCAGAAAAGTTCATCCTTTATGCACTGAGTAACTTAGTCTGTTATGGGAACATCTGCATGAAAACAACCCAGTTCAAAGGACAACAAGAATCTAACAGAAACCCTTTTTAAAAAACAGAATTCAAGGAGACAGCTAAAGATGCAAATGTTGAAAAAATAATGTTATGTTTATAAGTCAATCCTATGATTGGTTTATGTTTAGAGGATCTTGTTAATCTGTCTATATATTTAAATTGTACAAAGATGCTGAGTCCAGTTTTGTTCTTCAAACCAAATCTTTAATTGTACAAGCAGCTTAATTCAAATCAATTTACAGAAAGACTTTTACCAGTTTCTTGTGCCTTCTTTAAGTTTCTCTTCTCTCAGGTCTTACTTGGTTTCTCTGTCTACCTATGTAGTTAGGTTTTCTTAATCCTTAATATTAAGAATAAACCCTAAAGAAACTTAGACCTCTTTAAAGAACTTAAACTGTTTCAAGGCTTTTCTCTCTCTCTATCTCCTTTCTCTTATTGAAAGAGGTTCTTCCACCTCAAGCTTCTGAGGCACTCAAGCTGATCTTGGTATAATGTCAGCAAGAGCAGGCAAGGAGAACAATGGATCCCAGTAGAAAGTTTCTCTTCAGAAACTTATCCTCAGATAGATCTCCACAGAGAACTGTTTAGGCCTCTGACCTCTGTTTAGGCCTCTAACCTCTGTTTAGGCCTCTGACATCCCTTTAGGCCTCTAACCTATGTTTAGGCCTCTGACATCCTTTTAGGCCTCTGACATCCCCTTTAGGCCTCTAACCTATGTTTAGGCCTCTGACATCCCTTTAGGCATCTGTTTAGGCCTTTGACCTCCCTGAGGTAAATGCCAGTTAGGCTGCCCCTTTTATACCAGGGGGAGTGGCTTGTTATGCCACTCCAGGGTATCTGGTGTTACCCTGTGATTGGTAGATTTGGTTTGCCTCCAAATCCCCACAAGTTTGTAAACTGCATAGCAACACCAGAAAGTTCCACTTTCTGACAGCAAGAAAGGAGAAAAATAAAAGAAAAATAGGAAAGAAAGAAAAAAGAAAAATACAAAGAAGTAGCTTCTGATTTTCTTCATACAGCAGTCTTACTTACTTCTTGAGAAGTCTGGAGCATTGCTGTGAGAAACAAGAGAATGCTTACCTTGAAACACTATTGAAAGAAACTTCCCCTTTACTGTATGATATCCTTGTATCCAACCCAACTGGAATTCAAAGTTTATTAGTAGATCAGAGTTCTGAATAGCATTTTATCATGCAGATGGGTACAAATGGAATCAGTTTGGGGAACCAGTTCATGAACACAAATGTTTACATCCAAATTTGCTCACAGTTGGAAAACCACATCAAAACAACAAAAGAAAATATTAATTACATGCTAGTGCTGAAGCAATATACAAAAGGAGATAAAGATTAGTCAGGAAACGTGCATTCACACAAATGCATATTATCGGATGCATCTACATTAACAAAAGAATCACAGTTCAAATTAAACATTGAAATGGACTTTTCATTTGCACAGGTAGGATAAAGTGTGCCTTGAATTTCCTGTTTGATCTGAAATTTATATTTGCAAGAGAGATGACTGAGAAAGAGGAGTCTCCTCTCCGACTGTATAAAACAAAAGGGGCCGTTTCTCATATTCATGTGCAATTTTGTTTAACTGTACGCTAATTTTAAAAGGTTGCTATCTGGTGAACTAAAAATAAATGAACCTGATAAAGCTGCAAAGAAAAAAAAAGTCTTTAGCAAATATGCAGTGACAAGTCATAGGCAGTTGGAAGAAAAATGCTGCTGTGGCAGTGATTGAGCCTCTTGAGTTAATAAAAATGGAAAATATCCCAAAGTGATCTGACTTATGGACCTCTAGTTTTGCAATAAGTTGAAAAAATTCACTCTACGCATTTCTGTCTCATGGGCACAGGCTTTTCCCATCATCTTTTTCTTTTACCGTATCATTACAAGTTGCATTGTTCAAAATGAGCTGCAGCTCTGTTATGTCCCTGATCACTTTGTGAAAAGCAAGGCTGAGCAAGTCGTCCATGGGGGAGGCTCGAAGTGTGAGATGAAGAGCATATAAATTTAATAAGCACATAAATAAATGGGAGTTAAAGTACTCAGGATGGTAGCCATGAATATGTGATCAAAACTCAGGGTGGTAGTCAGGAATATGTGATCAAAGCTTTGTCTGTTTTTTAATGTATTTCATAATATATACTCCTGCTGTTGCCTAAGGCTGAGAAAGAACCCAGTCTAAATCCAGGGCAGATGTTGAGAATTAGTATAGCCAAGATTCAATGAGATGGATCTTTCTTCTGACTTGATGTAACCTTTTCTTAAAGGAGGCAACCTGATATCATCCAGATGTTGTTGGAATATGCTTTCCACAAATTCCGGCCCAGGATTGGGACTGATGGGAGTTATTGGAAAATATCTGTTTGCCTACTTCTGCTATGTGAATAGATTGTTGTTATCCTTCTCTATCTCTATCACCCCTGTGATTTCAGTGTTCTTCCTTCCACACCATGGTCTTTGATTTCAGAACTCTCAATGCATTCTCATCTATTAAATCTCTTCCTGCTCTTTTTCTCTTCTCCATCAGCTTATCTGCTCTTCCTTTCCTTAAATACATATTTTCCTTCCTTCCTTTCCTGCCTTTTCTTTGTTAAAGTCAACAGCTGCAAGCCAGATGCATGTTGACCAAGCTGATATTTAATGCTGAGTCATAGTTTGCTTAGCCATAGTTAATTAAATACACCATAATTGCAGGAGTTCCCACAAAGCAGGAGCCAAAGCCAAAAAATGACATCATGACTGATGGTCAATATAGTAGCATATATAATAAGAATAAATACGTATTATTAATTTTTCTTCCAAATTTTTTTAAAAATTAATCTTGATTGTTCTTTAGCAATACTTTATTCATGCAACTGCTTTTATTGATTTATTGTTTCATTTAAGGCTTCATTAAAGTTGTCTGTTTTTAACTTTTGTTTTATTGTTATTCTTTTAGAATTTTGACTGTTGTAATTTTCCTTGGAAAAAAACTGATTTATTATAAAATAATGAAAAAAAATACATAGAATGTATCATCTTCAGAAAAAGTTCACATAACTTTGCCCTCATTTCACCAGCACCATAAAAAGCCTGAATGAGTCAGCGGTTGCCACAAGGAACTGTGGGAAATGCAATGCTGCATTGAGAATTAGCACTTTCATGTTTGAGATGTCCTTGTGTCCAAGTTAAAGAATGTAAAAAAGTGGGTGTGGCTTTGATCTGCAATCTTTGTTCGTTAACACCTCATATAGATGCCCCAATACCAGAGGTGGTATTTAGCAGGTTCTGACCAGTTCAGGAGAATCGGTAGCAGAAATTTTGAGTAGTTCAGAGAACCGGTAGTGAAAATTTTGAGTAGTTCGGAATGACACCTCTGACTGGCCCCACCCCCACCTATTCTCTGCCTCCCAAGTCCCAGCTGATAGGCTGGATCTTCTTTGTTGCCCTGCACAGGAGAACAGAGCTGGAAAGCAGGTTAGTGGGGTGGGAAGGGAATGGGATTTTGCAGTAACCTTCCCCCAGGAGTGGGAGGGAATGGGGATTTTACAGTATCCTTCCTCTGGAGTGGGTGGGAATGGAGATTTTACAGTATCCTTCCCCTGCCACGCCCACCAAGCCACACCCACAGAATCAGTAGCAAAATATTTTGAATCCCACCACTGGTCCAGAAGTACATATGGTAAAAGCAGAGTACCTCAAGTACACTCAGAAACTTTTATTACTGGAGAAGCAAATCTAACCAAAAGTTTTCCTCAAAGTGATAGGGCCAGAGATCTATTAAAATTTTAAAACTCCATTTGGAATTTATTGGATAGGTACCAATTGGGAAGGTCAAGAAGGAAGAGACTTGGCCTATTCATGGTCGCATTGGTGGATGATCTCTGGAGGGCTCGGGACAGGGGTTTTTCCTCTGTTCTGGTCCTTTTAGATCTCTCAGCGGCTTTCGATACCATCGACCATGGTATCCTTCTGCGGCAGCTCCGGGGGTTGGGTGTGGGGGGCACCGTGTTACGGTGGTTCTCCTCTTACCTTTCGGACCGTTCGCAGTCGGTGTTGACAGGAGAGCAGAGGTCCTCCCCGAGGCCTCTTAGTTGTGGAGTGCCTCAGGGGTCGGTTCTCTCACCTCTCCTGTTTAATATCTACATGAAACCGCTGAGATCATCCGTGGTTTTGGGGTGAGGTATCATCAATATGCAGATGATACCCAGTTGTATATCTCCACCCCAGACCAGATCAGTGATGCTCTCGGTGATGTCCCGTGCCTGGAGGCGGTGCAGGCCTGGATGGGGAGTAATAGGCTCAGACTCAACCCGCCAAGACTGAGTGGCTGTTCTTACCGGCATCTCGGTTTCAGTTGATGTGCCATCTTTGGTCATGGGGGAGGTGTTACCCCCGTGGATAGGGCGAGGAAGCTGGGCGTCCTCCTGGATGCACAGCTCAGTTTGGAGGAGCAGGTGGGAGCTGTGGCCAGGGGGCTTTTGCCCAGGTTCGGCTGGTTCGCCAGCTTCGCCTTACCTGGACCGAGATGCTCTTTGAACGGTCACTCATGCGCTCGTCACGCCCAGGATCGACTACTGCAATGCTCTCTACATGGGGCTTCCCTTGCGGATTACCCGGAGGTTGCAGCTGGTGCAGAATGCGGCTGCTGGCTGTGATGGGGTATCCCGATACTCCCATGTTACACCCCTCCTCGCGACCTGCATTGGTTACCGGTTGCCTTCCGGGTTTCCTTCAAGGTGTTAGTAACAACTTACAAAGCCCTTAATGGCTTGGGTGCAGGGTACTTGCGGGATCGCCTCCTGCCTGCATCACAGTCCAATCGCCCGTGCGCTCCCATAGGAGGGGCCTTCTGGGAATACCGTCGGTCAGGCATTGTCGGCTGGCGGCTCCCAGAGCTAGGGCCTTTTCTGTGGGAGCTCGCCCTGTGGAACCAGCTTCCTGCGGATCTCGTTTGGCCCCTGATCTCCGCTCCTTTCGTCGAGACTTGAAGACCTGGCTGTTTCAGCAGGCCGGCCTGGATTGACCTGGGGGTGGGTAGTTTTAATTTGTTTGTTTTTGTGATTTTATTGTTTTAACTTTTGGTAATTTGGACTTGTTTTTAGTTGTGTTACTGTATATCTTTTTGTATGTTCGCCGCCCTGAGTCCTTTGGGAGTAGGGCGGCATACAAGTCTAATAATAATAATAATAATAATAATAATAATACTCAACATATTATTTTACAAGACCAGTGAGAGTTGCAGGAAACTTGAAATTTAATGACTTCGTGCATTTATGCATTCTGCATTTTTTTTTTGTTTTTTTTGTTTTAGAAAATCAAGTTAATTTTCAAGGTATGGGAATACATTGAGAATTTTACTACTGATTGAATTTTTTTCCCTTGGTGATTCTGAAATGCCATTTTTTCAAGTGGCTAACAGGATTGAGCAATTGGAGAGTAGACCTAAAGAACTCCGAACTCCCAAAATTTCTTAAGGGAATCAATACCGGATGGAATTCTGCCTAGAAATCTATTCTATGCCTTAAACTTATTTTTTGAAGTACAAGCTAAGGTGAAAAGAAGAGTTTTCTTTATTGCATTAATTAATTTGAAGTATTTTATTTATTTGGAAATCCTTATCAATCTGCCACAATGACTGAAATCTACAAAGATTTTAAGAATGTCTTTAGCCCTTCTGGGATAACACTTTGTAGAAAAGCAGAGGAAAAGAAGGGGCACAGAGTAAAATAGTCACAAAAATACATTTTCAGGCTTCCAATTCTGGACAACAAAAATCTACACTACCATTTTTTTCTCTGTGTTTGAATGTTTGATTCTCAGAGACTGCACAAATCCCTGCGATTTTCTTGGCAAGGTTTTTCAGAAGTGACTTGTCATTGCCTCCTTCCTAGGGCTGCGAAAAAGTGGTCGAAGGTCACCCAGCTAGTTTTGTATTCTAAGATGGGACTAGAATAATGGTTTCTTAGTTTCTAGCCTGCTGCCTTAACCACTACACCAACCATTAAATAACATCAAACTGAAATAGATTTAGAAAATACTGCCATTAAATGACTATTTGGATTTATGAGCCCATGTCTGGTTCTGCTTACACTTTCTTCAAGTGATGTATGTTGATTACCTCGATTCATTATAATTTCCCCTCCCACAGCCAACTTTTTACATCGTATTTTTCTTCTACAAATGTCAAACAGATTTGAAACAGGTACCATTAGTTGTATTTCACACATGGCATATAATTAGGAGGGAGAAATAAATGGAGTAAAAACTGCACCTACAGTCAAATGCCTGGCATTTGTTCATTAAATTAGTCTGTCCCCAGCCAGTTTCCTGCCTAAAACCATGACAGTGATATCCATGTTAGCTTTAATTAGATGGTCATTTGTGCTTTTAGTTTTTAGAACAGATAGGTACACCCTGTTATAAATTGCTGATACATTCTTGGACCCTTAGCACCACTTACTTACATTTCTTCTGATTCTCTAAGTTGGTGTCAATTAACTAAATTAATCAGTGACAATTTTTTATGACAGCAAAATGACAGCAATTTAAAGGTGCTCAGTAGCAGATTTAATTATTTCTTAGCATTTCCTTGAAATATAAAGAGACTCACAGAGGCCCATGCATCAGAAATAAGAAGTTAAAACCTAGGGAGCTTTGCACCAAACCTGACTTCAGAAGAATGCCACTGGATCCCACAAGGTCAAGAAGAATCTCTAAGAATAGAAATCAGCACATGGCTGGAAGGCAGTTCTTCAAAAGGCTACCATTTGCTTGACGGAGAAAAGAAAAGCAAGATGGCATTTTGCAAGCACACTGGGGTGTACTTGTACCTGGGCTTTCTTTATTAAACAAACAGAGTTGGAATATTGTTATTATTGGTAGATGCCACATATGCAGGATCACTGAAGAAACTCTGGTCAGAAAGAATTAATATAATTCATTACTATCTCCCCGAATCCATTCTCCCCATCTTACCCAGGATAAAAAAATTCATCATTTACTGAAAATGAGTAGTAGGTGAAGAGGAAGCAGGCAGGTTAGACAGCCAGATCCTAGAGAGATCAGCTAAGAATAGCATGGCATCCTGGTCCTGAACTTTCTCCTCCAGGAAGAGAAGCTATAGGAGATTAAAATACAAGAAAGATGTGGTGCTGTCTGTTAGCTGGCCAGCTGACCGTCTCCCCAGCCTGTATTGTCCTGTCCTGGGACTAACCATCCCAGGATTAGGAGACAATTCAACTCTTTCTTATTTATCCCTTTCTACTCTATCTCTTGTATTTACATGACCTGTGGCCAGAGGTGGTATTCAGCAGGTTCTGACCAGTTCTGGAGAACTGGTAGCAGAAATTTTGAGTAGTTCAGAAAACCGGCAAATACCACCTCTGAATGGTCCCACCCCCATTATTCTCTGCCTCCCAGGTCCCAGCTGATTGGCTGGGTCTTCTTTTGTTCCCTGCACAGGAGAACAGAGCTGGAAAGCAGGTTAGTGGGGTGGGGAGGGAATGGGATTTTGCAGTATCCTTTCCCTGCCACACCCACCAAACCACACCACACCCACCAAGCCACACCACGCCCACCAAGCCACGCCCACAGAACTGGTAATAAAAAAAGATAAAATCTTGATTGGCCCAGATAAGAAATTACTATCAAAGTTATATAAACATTTATTAGAATTTGAAAGAGCGGAAGAAATTGTGAAAGGAACGATGATTGCATGGGGTAGGAATGTTGGACATACTATTGATCTGGAAGAATGGGAAAAGATGTGGAATGTGAATTATAAAATAACAAAATCGGCAGCATATAAGGAAAACCAACATAAAATGTTCTACCGTTGGCATTTGGCACCTTCAAGACTGGCTAAGATTTACTCAAACTTAAAACCAAATTGTTGAAAGTGTGGACAACAACAAGGTACCTTCTTTCATTCTTGGTGGACATGCCCCAAAGCAAAAAAAAATACCGGAAAATGATTCAAACGTGGTTAGAAGAATTAACTAAAAACAAAATTGATTTTCCGAATTATTCCTCTTAGGAATAATAAAAAAAATTATAATAGGAAGATAAAATATCTTATATTACATATATTAACAGCAGCAAGAATTTCATATGCTCAGTACTGGAAGGAAAATTCTATACCACCTGAAGGCTTAATAATAAAAAAAAATTAGAGTGTGTGGAAATGGATAAATTAACTATGGAACTAAAAGGGAAAACAGACACAGAATACAACGCAGTATGGGAAACATGGTTTATTTGGATAGATAATAGATATAAACACAGAAATTGTAAATAATGTATATAATAAATAAGAGGCATATTATTATTAGTATTATGCATAGTAAGTTTTGATAGGACACATAAATGTATATATAATGTCACAGCACTGTTTAAGAACTATGGGTAATATGTATAAATGGAAAAAATTCAATAAAGCATTATTTAAAAAAAATTGAACTCCACCACTGCCTGTGGCTACCAGTGATTGGGCCTTACATCTGGCCGGAAAAGAGAAAGTAAACATCCTGGGGAAGAGAAGGACAGAGAGCTCCAGGAGTCCCTTTTCAAACTTCAGCTCAAGAAGGTGCATTGCATACCAGCTGCAAAAACTGCCTTTCCAGAAAAACAATCATAAGCCTCATTTTTTTTTATCATAATGTGTATGCAGTAAGATCCGCTATGTTAGGGGCTAATCTTAATACACTTGTGTTGTTATTATTCAGGATCCATTAAGCCGTACAGCTGTATTCTACACCCCATCAGCTGGCATGAAATAGTTGTTTGTAGCAGCAGGTGTTTTACTTTCAAGGGCTGAAATGCATGTATCGTCTTCTGTATCAACATTAAGATTAGATGAAATATGCACATTTTCTCCAAACTTCCGAATGTGCCTCTCCATTCATTCAATAGCATCCAGTTCAAGTGCAAATGTTTCATAAAGAATGGACGTTATGTTAAAAGCTTGGAAAGTTGAAATGCAAAGAGATGGAGGGTTGGGATATTCCTGGGTAACATTTTTTTTCAATTGCATAACATAAAAACTTGGATTATAATACCTTCTTGCAACTCTAGTATGGCATGTTTAACTTACAGTAGTGTGTTGGTTTGAAACTCTGTTATTCAGTCTCATTGGAAGATGATTCACAGAGTGGCTCCAATTCATTTCTACAAACTGTTTCAAACTCTAGTATTGAGTATGATACTGAGAATACTGTCTGTTTTTCACAGGCTACAGAGAAGAGGGAGAGGAGGGATAGGAAAAAGAACAATACCTTCCAGCATTTTGCCTGTTGAAGTGTAAGTAATATAGTAGCATTTTATTGCAACATCAACTCTAATATACTATTTTTGATTCTATTAGGAAAATGCTTTATTTTTTAATTTCAAAACAGCAGAAGGGCTATTTGGATAACTCATTTAATAAGTGAAGACAGATACCTTCTAGGGATCAGCATTAAGCAGCAGAGTAATTTTCCATGTTAAGACTTCAGTTCCATTGTCCTATCCCAGGGGTGTCAAACTTATGTCATCACAGCGGCGTCACGTGATGTCACATGACTTTCTCCCCCTTCACTAAACTGGGCAGGGGCAGGGCCAGCACGTGATGCATCCAGCCTGCAGGCCATAAGTTTGAACCCCTGTCCTATAGAGACCAGTCATCAGGGAAGAATTAAAGGGGAGGAATTCAAAAACACTGGAGAATAGTAGGTTGATCAGAATGAATCTAGAACGTTATGAAAAATATAATAAAATGCAAACTTAAACATAGACCACATCTTGGCTTAGGATCTCTGTAGGCTAATGGTAATTGAAAAAAAATTATTTTCATTCTGTTACCTTTATTTCAGTCAATGATTGGAAATGTTTCTCAAAAGGCAATCTGAGTTTATACACAATCACAATGTGTGTCAGAAAGTAGAACTTTCTGGAGTTACTATGCAGTTTACAAATTAGTAGAGTTTGATGGGGTGATCAAACCTACCAATGACAGGGTGGCATTGAGCACCTCACTGTGATACTGTAGGACACGCCCCTAAGTATAAAAGTGCTGTCAACTGTCATTTTCAATGAGAAAAAGAAAATGAGGAGATTCTAAGAAGATTCTGTGGAGACTCATTTTGTCTGAGGGAAATTGGAGATACTGAGAAGATCCAAGACTCTGAGGAGATATTAGGATCTGACAGACTAAGGTCTGTGTATGAGAAGATATAGCAAAGAGATCTGAGAGAAGATCTATAACCTAAAGAGAAAGGGACTTTCTAAAGAGGTTAGCTATATCTAAGAAGAGGTTATGCGAGGAAGAACTGTGAATTTCTCATAGAAACTTCTAGTTCCTTGAAGGACTGTTTAAGAGGAACGAAAGAAGAAAAGACTCTGTATATATTTAAGAATAATATATTTATTGATTATTCTGTTATAAATAAATCTGTTTTGATCTGACACAACCTGGCATTGCAATTTATTGAATGACTCTGTGAAATAGATATAGGTTTAAAGATCCAGGCCAAACTCAATTAATATTATTTAACAATGTGGTTGTGGGCTAGTATGATTGTTTTGAAATAAAATTGTTGCAAATATTAATTTGGTCCTGGAAAATCCCTTTGCTTTTTTTTTTAATAAACATTCAAGTTCTTTTGAATTACATTTCAGTGATTAGAAATTTGAGAGCTACAGAAACGAAGAGCACATGTTTTTATGATTGAGGAAGAACCGTATATGACAAAACTATTTTCCATTAACAAGACAGAGATATAAATAGCATATCTCTTTTTCTGTATCTGAGCAAACCTTTCCTTCATAGGAAGAATTTCCTTGGAGATTATTTCAAAATTTAGACAGTGTAGTCTAATATGTTTAATTCCCCCCAGTTCTGGTTTAACATGTGAATATGTCAAAAAGTATTTACATGTATTTATTTATTTATTTATTTATTTATTTATTTATTTATTTATTTATTTATGTATTTATTGGATTTCTAGGCCGCCCCATCTCCCTAAGGACTCAGGGCGGCGTACAATAAAAAACGATACAAATATACAATTAAAAAGAAATTAAATCTAATAGAAACCCAAAATGTAGTTAAAAACACTAAAAACAATACTTAAAACTCCCCATATAGCCCACCCTCAGTCCAGGTCAGCGAGTTGGAATTACCATGTTTTTAGGCCCCAGCGGAAGGAGCCACCCGGAGCTCCAGGGGCAGCTGGTTCCAAAGGGTGGGTGCTCCCACAGAGAAGGCCCTACCCCTAGGGGTTGCCAGCCGACATTGTCTGGCTGACGGAACCCCGAGGAGGCCCTGTCTGTGAGAGTGCATAGGACGATGGGAAACAGTCGCTGGCAGCAGGGTCTCCTGTAAATATCCCGGTCCTAAGCCATGAAGGACTTTATAGGTCAAAACCAGCACCTTGAATCTCACCCAGAGGGCAACCGGGTTAGATCATATTATATAATTAAATTAAGTTTTGGACATTGTAAATGAGGTATGTTCTTGATGAATATTGTTGTCCTTTGTGTGTATTTTTGTGTCTCTGTATATATGTCTATACGTGTGTATATAAATGTGTACATACATATGTGTATTGTGTGTGTATTTTGTGTGTGTTTCTGTATTGCTGATCACTATCAAGATCTGTAACATTTCTTTTCAGATTCTTTCATTATATGATATGATATGATTTGATATGATATGATATCCTATGATATGATATGATATCCTATCATATGATATGATAGCCAGTTGAGCCCCTATCTGGACCGAGACGCCCTGCAGACAGTCACTCATGCACTCGTTACTTCCCGACTCAACTACTGTAATGCTCTCTACATGGGATTTCCCTTGCGGATCACTCAGAGGTTTCAGCTGGCACAAAATGCCACCACGTGGGTGGTGATGGGAGCTTCCTGATACTCCCACATTACACCCCTCCTGCGTGAGCTGCATTGGTTGCCAGCTGCCCTCCGATTGAGATTCAAGGTTCTCGTGTTAACATATAAAGTCCTGCATGGCTTGGGTATGGGGTACTTGCGGGAACGACTTCTGCCAGCACTGACATCCTTTCACCCTGTACGCTCCCACAGACAGGCCTCCTTGGGGTGCCATCGGCCAGACAGTGTTGGCTGGAGACTCCCAGGGATAGGGCCTTCTCTGTGGTAGCACCCACCCTGTGAAACCAGCTCCCTCTGGGGCCCCGATTAGCCCCAGACCTCCGTTCCTTCCGCCGTGACCTGAAGACCTGGTTTTTTCAGCAATCCGGCCTGGACTGAAGTGGAGTGGGATGGGTTTTTTTAACTGTTTTTAGATTACTTTGTGGGTTTTAAAATTTATTGGGCTTAATGTTTAATAGTATTTTATTTAACTTATTTGTATTCGTATTTTAATGTTGTGAGCTGCCCTGAGTCCTCAGGGAGAAGGGCGGCATATAAGTCCAATAAAAGCAAATCAAATCAAATATGATATGTAAAAGAACCTGAAAGGAAATGTTAGAGATCTTGATGGTGATCAGTATTGGCTTATGTTCTCCCTTATCAGGTTTTTCTAATATTCTCTTCATAAGAAAAGAATCTGCTCAGGAATTGAGAAATTGGAGTAATCTCTCTCTCTCTTTCTCTTTCTCTTTCTCTCTCTCTCTCGCTCCCTCTCTCCCTTTCTCTCTCTCTCTCTCTCTCCTCCCTCCCTCTCTCCCTCTCTGTTCCTCCCCCTGTGTGTTTCTGTTTCAGTCAATGTTTTTTCTTGGCAATTGCCTGAACTAGTCCCTGCAGTTTTTTTGGCAAAATTTTGGAAGGGTTTCCTTTGCCTCTTCCCATGGCTGAGAGAGATGGAATAGCCCAAGGTCACCTAGCAGGCTTTGTGCCTAAAGTATGACTAGAATTCACAGTCCCCTAGCTTCTAATCGAGTGCCTAAACCACTACACCAAACTGGCTCTCTCAACTGGAGCAATGGGGCATCCCAGAATCAGTAAAAGCAACCTAATCGTAGCTCTTTCTGTCCTTCTTTTCCTCCTTATATACAATCTCTGCTTCTTTTCCAAGGACTTCTCATGCATATTGGAAATAAGTGAGATAAATACTGGGTGTCAGAACTCATTTGCCAGAGACAACCTTGATTTACTTTGTGCCCTTTCCAGCATGGTGGTCCTTGAAGCACAAGGAAATCACATTTGATGAATATTACTTTGAAGACAGCCATATAGAGACAGCCAAAGGTTCAGCAGACACAGGGAAACATTATTAACTTCATTGTGGTAAACCACAATGGGGCATTTGCTTTCAAAAATATTTAGACCATTTTATGGCTTATGCCAAGGATTTTCAACTTACGATGTGACAAAGCACCAAAGCACCTCAATCTATTAAAGTGAAGCTAGTTACTATAGATGAACAATGACAAGCAGAAGACAAGACAGGCATAAAATTAGCCATATTTGAGATCTTTGTTTATTCGTGTCATCACAATTAAAATAAGGAATACTATATGACATAACATTTAAAATATAAAAGACAAGAAAAAAATGAATTGAAAATTCAAGGTTCACAAAACCAGGAGGTGGATCTATAAAGAAACTAGCTGCATTTAAAACACTGATCCCAGTAGCTAGACTGTGAGAATTACATTTGAGACTAGCTTTGAAGCAAAGGGCAACTAAGCTTCTTTCTCTTCCCAGTAGATCCAGCTGGATTGGCATTTGATTCTTAGTATTTTTCTTTGAGAAAGTCTCTGGTACAGAATGGTAATCAGAGGAGTGGTGCAATGGTATATGGTAATGACCTTGAAGAATGAGGAGAGGAGATGATGTCTAGGAGCAATCAGACAACAGACGGAGGTACACTCAGTTGAGCCCCAATGGCTTCTTCAGAGAAAGAAACTTAGGAAGGATCCACCCTAATTGGATGGTGAAATGTGGCAGTGGGAGTTTTGTACCTTCAAACTTGCAAGATACGTTAATGTTACTTAACAATAAAGTAGAATTAGCTCATCTAGTCATATTTCCTGTCTGATTTACCTGAAAGAACTGACAGCAGATTGGACATCTGAAACTACATATTTGAATCCATCACTCTCAATGAAGACTTGTCTCTTGAGGCAGACATTCTAATGACAAATGAAGAACTAGATCAGATGTGGCTAACTGGGAAGATGAAAAACATTTTGGAAGAAAATTTGGAAGTGGTGAATCCCTTCTGCAATTATAACTAAACAACCTAGGCAAATAGGTCCATATAGACCCCAGAAATTAAAGTTGATGCAAAGAAATCTTGACCTTTTTATGTGAATATGTTTTGATATGGTAATGAAGGCTATGAGTAAAATCTTACATGTGCAAAAAATAACAGCTATCAGATGGATTTGAAGGATTATGAGTACAAGTTGAGTTGTAAAATATGTTTTTTGCTGTAAGAAACATCCTTTCAGACTGAGAAGTGACATTCTTCTCAGAACCTTAATGAACTTAAACAGCTCTGATAATGAAAGATCGTCTTCATTACAGGCTGAATCATTGAATAGTGTCTCCAAGACAGATGAGGCTCACACAAATGACATTTATATAAGGAAATAAAATCAGCTGGGAACTAGACCTAATCAAAGCAAAGACACAGCTCCTCTTTCTAAGTTTAAATTCAGTATCTATTGAGCCATGGTGGCACAGTGGTTAGAATGAGTACTGCAAGCTACTTCTGCTGATTGCCAGCTGCCAGCAGTTCAGCAATTTGAGTCTCAATGGCTCAAGGTTGACTCAGCCTTCCATCCTACCAAGGTCAGTAAAACAAGGACTCAGATTGTTGGAGGCAATATGCTGCCACTGTAAACCTCTTAGAGAGAGCTGTAAAACACTGTGAAGTGGTATATAAGTCTAAGTGCTATTGCTATTAAATTCAGTATATGCTTGCCAATCACCTAAAACTGATTTTGTAAGTTCACTGCTTCCACAGTCTCATCTTCCCTCATCTAGACAAGTTTTGTCAAATAGCAAAGCAAAAAAAATATTTTTTTGCTGAAAATACTTAGAAGAAACCCTGATGTTTTCCTGACTGGACTTAATTTAGTTCATCATTACATAGATAAACTGAATTATGTTATAATACCATTCCAAGATTGTACTGTTTTGGACAATTTCCTCTTATCTTCAACCTTTTTTGGGAGGGTTAAGAAGGTGGTCATGCTGCAGCTGCAGAGAACTCTGGAAGAAGCAGATCAGTGTCAATCTAACAGAAGCTTATCACATGTTTTCATGGTTCATAAGAAAACAGAACAAATCAAAATTTAAAAATATCAATTTTTATCAGTTCCAAGGTAAAATTAATCATCTCAATATTCATTAATCCTACCCATTTCTGTAACACACACAATCTGAGGTTGTAACACCCAGCTCCTTATTTTTGTCACAGGAAAAACACAACAACTGCCTAAAGGCCATAAATGATTGTCTAATTTTCAAGCAATTAAAATGAAACAATTGCTGAATCAGTGTCTTTGTTTTGTTATGAAGGATTTGCTTCTTCTAGCTGTGACTTCTGTTTGGATGATGACAATCTCCTTGGAAATATGACTTTCCCTTCAGAAAACCTTCTTTATACCTTCTAGGGAAGAGAGATGGCCAGAAGTGATTGCCTTTAACAGGCTCAGAGTACTCTATTAGAGACATAGATAACAGAGAATATAAAAAGTATGGAACATCTTATATTCTAAAAGACTTTCTAACCATTGGAAGTTCACATATAGTTGCCAATAGATGTATAGTCTAACTTTCCCTGGTGCCACTGATTGTCGCTTACTAAAATTGATAGGAAGCCTATGTCTACTTGCATATTTCAGGCACTGTGTGAGATAAAGAGTGATTGTAGCTGAGTGAATGAATTATCCTATTCTGATGTAACTGGACATCAAGGTCAATTTAGATCTCTATTATGATGAAGGTGTTTAACAAAGAGATAAATTAATAATGGCTTTGACTTACTATTGTACAATAACTATAGCTGTGATTGCACGCTCTCTCTCTCTCTCTCTCTCTTTCTATCTCTCTCTCTCATCTATCTATCTATCATCTATATATATGATCCCATGCCAGATTTAAAAGGCAAGTAACTCACTGATTTTTTGAAGAATTCTACTTTGAAAGTCTTGCCCTTGAACTTGTACTAATGCTTTGCTTGAAAAATGTACAGAAATATTTAATAAGATGACTCTGAACAGTACAATGATAAGCTTGCCAAAGTTTACAAGTGGATCTTATGATTAAACTAATACATCTTGGGGTTTATTTTCTGATGCCTGAAACTTATTGTTCATTTTGATTATTTTAGCCTCAAATGTAAAAAGCACCACGATGATCATGATAAAATACCAAGTCAGAACTAAAATCTTATATGCTGCATGGGAAGGAGAGAGATGGAAAATGCAGGGGTGTTTGAGGATAGCTCTTGGTTTAGGAATGGAGGCTTTTACTTGATTGCCAGAGGTATCACCCTGAGGAGTTGGATATGTTTTCATGAATTAATATACAGCTTTAACTTGTAACGAACATCAGTGTTTTTTTCAAGACAGTTCACATTGTCTCCCTAAAGGTATCCGTGCTATTAGCTGCTATTGTCTGTTGATTCACAGAAGAAGATGCTTTCTTTGGAATCTTCACTTGGGATATCCACAAAGCAGGATCAAGTGGAGATGAATGACAAAGCATTGGGATGCTGAAATGCAAGAACTGTATAACATGCATACAATTACACAGGGAGTGGAATGTGTGCTATGACATTACAAAAGATTTTGCACCTTTTTAGTGAAATTGTGGCTTACTGCAAATGCCGTTGTTGATGATATGGATATGCTGTCCTTGCTTTAGTACCATCACCATGATTTCTGATGTCCTCCATATCAGTGGTCACCAACTGGTGTGCCACGGCCCACTGGTGGTACACAAGAAAACTTTTGGTGGTCTGCAGAGAAATGTCACACCCAAAGCACCCCCCCACAGCAATTAATCCAGACTGCACGGGAACACAAGGCTGTGCTGCTCACATGGCCCATGGGAACCCTCCCCGCCCACTCACTCCTTACCTGGCAAACTTGCATGCTAAGTTTGCCTTTTTTTTCTATTTTTTTCCTTTTTTCCCCCGAGCATCAGCTGTTCTGCTGTGCCAGGAGATTTGGATTTGCTAGAAAGCAGGAAACCATTGGATTTCTTGCTTTCTAGCTAATCTTTAGATCTTCGGCTCTGCTTTTAAACAGAGCCGAACCTTCCTTAGGACTGAAGCTTCTATTATTCAGTGCAGACTCAGGTAGCCAATGGCAGAAAGATAGATCTCTGAATGAATCTGTGAGTCTGTGAGCAATTCAATCTGCCTGCCTGCCTGATTTTGGGTAAAAGTTGCTCTTTTTTATTAAAAAAATTTCAATATTTACATACATGGTGTGTTGTGAGTTAATTTTGTGAGTTTTCTTGCAAGCAAATTTTATGTGACAGACTCAGGTAGCCGATGGCAGAAAGATAGATCTCTGAGTGAATCTGTGATTCTGTGAGCAATCTGCCTGCCTGCTTTGCCTGATTTTGGGTAAAAGTTGCTCTTTTTTAATAAAAAATTCAATATTTACATAAATATTTATAATATTTATATATAAGCCATGCCCAGCCAGTCACATGACCACCAAGTTACACCCACAAATTAGGCCATGGCCACAGAACCAGTTGTTAAGAAATTTAAATCCCACCCCTGCCTCTGTGTGTTTGTGTGTGTGTGTGAGAGAGGGAGGGAGAGAGAGAGGTTAGATCAGATCTCTCTCTCTCTCTCTCTCTCTCTCTCCCACCAACGTCAGCAAACCACTGTCAGTCAAAATTCATATTAGTGTTCCCCAGGATTTAAAATTATCAGTTTGGTGGTCCAAAAAGTTGGCGACCCCTGCTCCATATGGCCAGGTTTCCAATTCCCACATAAAAGTGGAAACTACATGCCAACACCTGGAGGGCAGACTCCACAAATGAGAATTGAATCAATGCATTTGTTTGGAATGTTTGAGAAGGGATTGTGAAGTGTGTGTTCTGTGAATCTAAGATCAGCAAAATGAATTAGCAATTAGTAAAATGAACAATTGATCCATATTTGTAATGATATATAAGTGTTTAATAAAATAAAAGTAATTGTTCCATTATTATTGTTGTTGTTATTGTTATTATTGCATTTTACATGTATGCTACTAAACATTAGGCAGTATTGATAAGGTTATACATTTGTCCAGAAAGGCCATTTTATTCAAGACTGAGTGGCTGTGCATATCGGCATCTCGGCCCAGTCAGGAATGTCCATCTTTGGCCATAGGGGGAGTGATGTTACCCCCTGTGGATAGGGCGTGGAATCTTGGGGTCCTCCTGGACGTATGGCTCCGGTTGGAGAAACAGGTGGGGGCCGTCGCCAGGGCGGCCTTTGCCCAGCTCCGCCTAGTTCGCCAACTATGCCCTTTCCTAGACCGGGACGCCCTCGACGGTTACTCACACCCTTGTTACCTCTAGACTCGACTACTGCAACGCTCTCTATCTAGGACTTCCCTTGCATACCATCCGGAGATTGCAGCTGGTGCAGAATGCGGCGGCGTGGGTGGTGATGGGAGTTTCCTGATTCTCCCATGTTACCCCCCTCCTGCGCTGCCTGCATTGGTTGCCAGTTGCACTCCGGGTGAGATTCAAGGTTTTAGTTTTAACATACAAAGTCCTACATGACATGGGTCCTCAATATTTAAGGGAGCGACTCCTGCTGACATCAAATGCCAACCGCCCTGTGCAAGCACACAGGCAAGGACTCCTTGGGGTCCCGTTGGCCGGCCAGTGCTGGCTGGCGGTCCCCCAGTGACGAGCCTATTCCGTCGCGGCCCCTGACCTCTGGAACCAACTTCCCTTGGGGCTCCACCTGGCCCCTGACCTCCACACCTTCCGCCATGATTTGAAGACCTGGTTGTTTGACCAATCCGGGTTGTGACCCTCTTGGGTGGGGTGGTTTTATTCTTTTATTCTTTTATTTTGTATTTGTATTCTCTTGGGGCTTGTTTAGTTTAATTTTTTCTTAACTATTTATTGTTGTTGCTGTTTTTAGTTGTGAGCCGCCCCGAGTCTTCGGAGATGGGGCAGCATACAAGTCCCATAAATAAATAAACATAGATGGTTGTGGACTTATAATCAGCTGGAGCTGCAGCAAAGCACATGCCTGGCTCAGATGGTTTAGTAGAGTTAATACATTTGCCTTTTCCCAGTCTCTCTGCCAATATTACTAAAGCTGTGATAACAGATGTACAGGCAAATGCAGTTGAATCTGACAACCTTCTTCTGCTCCAGCACTGTAGGTGACTACATTTTCAGCATCATCCTCAGTCTCTAGTAAAAAGTAAAGGTAAAGGTTCCCCTCGCACATATATGCTAGTCGTTTTAGCTAGTAGCTCTAGGGGGTGGTGCTCCTCTCCGTTACAAAGCCAAAGAGCCAGTGCTGTCCAAAGATGTCTCCGTGGTCATGTGGCCAGCATGACTAAACACCGAAGGCGCACGGAACACTGTTACCTTCCCACCAAAGTGGTCTCTATTTTTCTACTTGCATTTTTACATGCTTTTGAACTGCTAGGTTGGCAGAAGCTGGGACAAGTAACAGGAGCTCACTACGTTACCCAGTGCTAGGGATTCGAACCACCAAACTGCCAACCTTTCTGATTGACAAGCTCAACATCTTAGCCACTGAGCCACCTCGTCCCCCCTCAGTCTCTAATAAGCTACATATAAACTTGTCAATAGCTTTCACTGCAGTTATAATATTCTTCCAATAGACGCTAATGGAGATCAGAGCAATTCACATTACCTGCATTGGAGCAAGTTCTTGCAGAAGTAGAATTACAGGGTTGAAGAAGTGATGTCAATCTCATAATTTCAAATCAGGAGCACAGTTAAGAGTCAAGATAGCCCTGATCTTGGGGCAATTTCAAGTTGGCTCGGAAGAAACCAGAAGCAAAGGTTGGGAAAAAAGCAGATGCTTAAAATCTTATTTGTAGCATGATAAATTGTGTATTTATAGTCCATTGAAAAAACATGAAACTCAAGTTGTTATGATTTCTGCACATTAACTTCCTATTTATTTAGTTATCAGACATCTAGGATACATCAAACACAATTCACTTATCCAGACAGATTATGTCAATTAAAATAAAGCAAGAAATTCAAATAAAAACCAATAATATCTAGCACTATAATTTACAAATATAACTCACATAGCTTTAACATCACTAAAACTCTTTCAGCCATCTTTGGTTTTTATACTAAAACTTTCTCAGCAATTGTAATAATTAATGCAGGTACATTGTGATACCTAATGTATTTATAAATACTTATTCAATAAGCTACACTTGACCAAGGATGTCATTCCATTTAATCTAATGCAACTTACTTCTTAGCAATAGAAATTACTTTTAAGTAAAATGGCCTTTCTGGACGAGTGTATAGCCATATAGATGTTTTCTAATATTTAGTAACATACATGCAAACATCAATGGAACAATTACATTCATTTAATTAAGCATAAGCATATATATCATTACACAAATAGAGATGTATTGTTCATTTTGCTAATTATTGAATATACTATAAATATGATTCAGAGACAGCAAGATGGGTGGCATATAAATTTAATAAATAATTAAAAGATTCTATGAATTTTATTTTATTTTTTTCAATATAAAGTATTAAAAATGAATGCAACCATGAAATACATGCAAAGAAAAGCTCTTTTTCTCCAGTGCCAGCATTAATTTGTTAGCAACTTTGGAGAAGGGATGTGTCAGGCTCCAAAAACTAAGAAATACATATCAGTCTTTCTTCCAAGCAAATTCCTTTATTGTTTCTCAGCTATAGACAGAATCTTGCCAAGCTAAAGTATGCTAACACCTCCAGAAAGCATAAACTTTGGGAACTATTAGGGAGGAGCTGTCTTCACCCCCTTTCTCTCACATAAACTATCTGAACTGAGTTGTCTCTTGCTCCTTGGAAATACATCTCATTCCCCCTGGGAACCCAGACTACATTCCATTCCAGGAGGTAATGTACTTCCCACTCTCAACTGGTCCAGTATAATAAGGTCAATTATATCAAACACTGATGAGAAATCAAGGAGGGCCATGTGGGTTATACTCCCTCCACCCTGAGTCTACCATAAGTCATTGCATCCCAGTTTGAGTAGAGAAAGATGACGGATTTGCATTACAGTGTGTTCCAAAGAATCTTTTTGCTTTTGAATCTAAAGTATCGTACCCACCCCCCAAATTATCATTTGAAAATGGATTAAATTTATCTTTAAATCTG